>LIEC01012034.1:59795-87514 GCA_001925005.1 Drosera capensis
ATATTGATTCATAATTTATAAAAATAATAATATGATATTAATTTTTATGAAAAATGCATTATCCAATTTAGATTTTAAGTTTTTTATAACCATATAAATTTTTTGTTTTATAATTCATGATGTTAACTTAAAATGTAAATTAAAAACAACATGAACTATTTATATTTAAATTTTTTAAATTCTAATGTATTGCTTTTAATTTTTTACACATATTCGAAACATATTGGATTTATGAAAAATGAAGAGTCAATTTATATTAAATACATTTAATTTTGATTTTAATCATTAAATCAAACACCAACTAAATTTGGTGTGAAATAAAATCATAGATCGATATCAAAAAAGATGAATATAATTTTATATATCTAAATAGATAATATCGATCAGATGAACTATTGTAAAACAAGACTAATGTCTTCAATTGATGTTTATAGTTGTTTTGGCTTTGGCTTTTATAACGCATTTTTTCCTCAGCTTATTCCATTTCAAATAGCTGTTATATTTAATTATTGTATGATTTATTTTATTAAAGATACATCATAGAAAAATTGGTTATTTGGATTATTTTTCATGTTGAGTCAATATTATTAGATTGTGAAAAGTTATTGATACTTAATAATCATTATAGGTTAGCTATACATTAAATACGTGACCATCCAAACTTTAATATCAAGAATGACTAAATTTTTTTTATATATACAAGTCCTCAACCGATTTTTAGATACAATAATATAAAATTTTTAAACCTATTTAAAGTAATTTTATATAAATTTTAAGTTTTATAAATCTTTTTAATATATACTATTCATTTCATATAACAAAATAAGAAAAAAATAGGGAAGTGATAATATTAATGTAGATTTTTATCCTTCCCAAGGCTCTCCCCTCATTATTTTTTTTTTTGGACACTTTTTGTCCTTTCTTAACATTTAACCTAGGAAAGATAAAAAATTATTTTTGATTTATCATTGCCCAAAAAATATCCTCAAATAGTTAACAACATTATAATAAGCATGTTTTTAATCTTATTCATAATCGAGGGTGGGTGATGACGAGGAGGCGGGGATGTGAAGGGGAGAAATCGAGGGATGTGATGGAGGAGATAAGTGAGGGGATGGGTTGGGGTTTGAATGATTTCTAGTAATGGGTTTCGGGTGAGGTGGGTGATGATGTTGTGGTGGTAGGTTTCAAGTAGGGCTTTGTCGGGAATAGGATGGCGGTGGCGGCAACGATTAAGGGTTTGACGGTGGAGGGGACGAATGTGATGAAGTTGAAGTCGCGAGCTGGGTTGTCTTATGATATTTGAAATGAGAAATATTTTATCGCATGATATCAAATGAGAATTATTTTATAAAATATATACCTTAGGAGAATTTACTGGAAAAAAAATATGATCACGAAGCGATTCATTTCAATGTTATAAAAAAAGGAATACTAATCAAATGATTTTTTGCTTAATTTTTGAACGAAATAGTTCCATCATAAATTTATCTTAGTTTCTATACTAACCCATTCAAGTGACAATGACTTAAGTGATAGGTTGTTGTTCTTTTTCTTGTTAACACGTGTCATATCAATGAAACATTAGGGGAAAAAAAGTGTCATTACAAATGAAATAAATTAAATCTTTCATCATAAATATGACGTGTTATTAAATTGATAACAAAAAAAATCAAGATGTCAAGAAGTTCGAACCTTGCTTTATATATATTCATAAAATTAATTACTTGTTATTGATACAACAAAAAAAGACCAAATGTTTGAATTTTACTGATTTTTAAGATAAAATAGTTTCATCGTAGAATTATTTTAGTTCGTGTACTTACACATTAAAACGACGAATGGGATAAATAATGAGTTGTTTTTTGTTTAATACATGTACATCAATAAAACATGTGCAAGAGAAATAAAGTATTATATTGTTATTCAAACAGATAAGCAAATGAAAGGAAATATGAAGAGTTATTGTAAATTAATTAGATCAAATATAATCATAAATATATAATATTATAATTAATATAGGACTAACTAAACTTTGGTTATTTTGATACCAAGAAAGTCTTTAACCTGATTTATAATAACATTATTTAAGTACTTCACATTATTTACATAGAAAAATATAACTGATAACTAAATATATCTATTTTAAATCATTAAAAAATCTAAAATATTTTAGAATTTTATGTCGTGATGATATTAAAGTACTTACTGTAATTGTTATCTTCTAATGTTATTATATTATTAAACAAATATGTAACAATATGAAATAATTATGTAATGTTATTGGAACAATATCTATGAGATAATGAAAAATATTATAAATTAAATATAGTAATTATAGATAATGAATATTATGTCATTAATATATGATCAATCAAACTTGATATTAAAATAAATCAAACTTTGATGTCAAGAAACTCATATGTAGTTTTATTTATGTTTTCGAACAGTCGTTGTTTCAAGTTCCTATGGAAGAGCCATTGTAAGTTTAATATATTTCTTAAACTATTGTATGATTTTTTTTAGAGATACATTACTTGAGAATTGATTGTTTGGATTATTTCTTATAATAGTCAACATTGTAGGATTGTGAAGAGTCATGGGCAATTTAGTAAGTATTATGGATTAGTTACTTATTTAACGTATGACCAAACAAATTTGATATCAAGTAACTGAAATCTAGTATTATTTATTTAAATAGATTTTCACTATATAGGCCGATCAATTTTGATTGAGTTATCGGGTCTTCTGTTCTTCTTGTATTTCCATCTTTATCCAAGTCGTCTTCGCTTTGTATCTTGTTCTCCGAGGTAGAAACAATGTTGAATTTTAAAACTGATGGACCTCTATGACACAAAATTGGCCATTGTCGTAGTGTGGCTTCTCATTCGTAGCCATACTCCTTTGAATATGGAGGTTGTCAATGTTCTAATACAACAATCACATCCTTACATCATTGCAACGAAAAAGTAACTAATGGTTGACTCTTTGTCCCTTTTGATAAGCTTAAAGCTCTTAGTGTAACATAGTTCATTGATGAAGAATCATTGTATATGTCTGTCAGTGGAGTGATCGATATAAAAACATGTGCTTACACGGTGTTATTATTTGTATAAGAAAGCGAAGAATCATTGTGGACAAAAGGAAAACTATTAACAAGCTATATCATTATTAACAAGCTATATCATTATTATAGATTATTATGAATAAACCATGTTATCAATATATGATTAATCAAATTTGATTAAAAAAATTTAAATTTTGATATCAAAAAATATTAAGTTTATTTTATACGTATAAATCGATAAATATATATAGATGAGTATACCCAGGTGATTTTTTTACCTCAAGTAAACCAGGAGGAAGAAGTGCAGTGGAATGGTGAAAAGCATAATTTCGCACTTACAAGAGTCTTCGATCTCACTCGGCGCACGCAGAGAGCTTTATCAGTCTCCTGAAAAATGACGACTCGCATCATGGCGTCGGCGGCTCGTGGATCTGCGATCATCTCACGGATCTCGACCACTCAATCATCCGCCACCGCCGCATCTCGTCTCATCCTTCGACGTGGTTTCGCCGGAGCCGCCGGTAACCTTTTCCCCTCATCTCATTCTCCAATTCGTTTAAACCTAATTACATAAAACATGTCCTGAAAAATTGTTGTGTATTCATCGAATTTTTGACGCCGGGAATGGATTCTTGGTGTGTTTCGTTGATGTCTATTGGTGACGATCGTGTTGTATTGTTTGCGATTGGGGTGATTGTCAATTTGATTGAAAAGGTTGTGTTACTCTATGGTAATGGTAGTTTGTTTTGATTTGGAGATCAGTTTCGTTTGAATTTCGTATATGGACTCAGCTTATTGGGATCTTGTGCAATTAGGTTTTTCATGTCTGTTTTTCAAATCAATGAGCACGTCGTGTACTTTTTTTTTTGGTAATTTTTTAAACCTAATTTGACTTGTCATTCGCACTTACTACTAAGTATATGAAGACTTACATTGTCGATCTAAGAGGTATAAAGAGCAGTTTAGTAAATTTCTATAATCTATTGGCTTTCTATTCCTACCAGTTACCACAACTTATTGGGGAACTCATTCTGTACTTTGAACAGCTTTGTATGGGTTCTTAGAGCAAGTCCAATTATAGAGATAAAATGAGTGTAGCTTTTGCTTTAATTTGGTATCAAAAAGCGTTTTTATCCAGATTATAGATCCCTTGTTCTAATGTTTGGTTATATTTTAGAACAAAATGATTCCATTTTACAACAAAATGATTCCATTTTAGAACCAAATAATTCTAAAATTATAGGACTTTTGCTCCAATGCTTGGTTTTATTTTAGAACCGCATAGTTTCAATTGATTCTTAAATGAAAAGGTGACGTGGCAAGGATAGTTTCACTGAAATTTGATTTCAAATTTGAAACCAAATTTGCCTCAGTCTATGTGGCATTGGATTTGGCTCATGATTGAAGCATTGTTTTTACATTTTGGTGTAAAATTATAGATATAGAACCACATTTGGCTCATGGTTGGATTTGCTCTTACTCATGTAAATAAGTAATTCTGAAGTGATGTTATCCTTGTTACCATTCATGGACCATCTTTAGATTGGTAAATTATCCATTTTCCCGAATTTCCCCTAAATAATTCTCTCTACTTTCCATGCTCCCTTCTTGTCTTGTGTCCTCCATACCTCCTTCATAAGATTTAATTCTCATACTTCTTTACATGCTATGCTTCTCTAGATTATCATCATCCTGGCATCTATTGTAGGCTTGTAGCATTCCTTCTTTGGTTTAACGTCTATCCCAGATAAGCTTTAATCCATTATCATCATTCGATGTCCAGTATTGTTTCATGTTGATCGCATCAGAACTCGTCACTCTATTATCAGCATTCTCGGGCAAGGAATGTTTCATTTTGGATTGCCGTATTACTTGTGACTCTTCTGACAGAATCTGTATGGTCCACATCTCAAAGCCCCTTTCCTTCCTAATGTGTTCTGACTTGAATGGTTTATATGTGGGAGAAGAGCCAATCGATGTGGTTTCCTTAGATTAAACTTTAACTTTCTTTTTGGTACACTAAATGTTACTGTATTAGTGGTAAACGTGGTTAATTTTACTAGAGGGACTTTAACCAGAATAATGTGTTAGTTTCCCCTATGCTACTCCAGGTATGAGAGGGTTTAATCAATTCTTGCTGGCACCATTCCCTTTTTTTACTGGTTAAATGTGATCGGCTCTTAAATGTGACAGAGACTATTGGTTATCAATAGCTCTTTCAGTTCTGTCTTCATGTTATCCAAGCCCAATAGAGGCTAATGTACTTGTTCTTTGTTTGGCTTTGTTAAGATTATGTGCTTCTTGATTTCTTTTTATTCCTGACAGATCACCATGGGCCTCCAAAAGTTAACTGTTGGCAAGATCCATTGAGTCCATCCAAGTGGAAGGAAGAACATGTAAGCCTCTTCTTTTTGTTGTGCATTGTGAACATAGTGCTATGACGAATATTGCATATTCTTTAATATGCTTGATCCAAAAGTTTGAGTACCTTTTACCTACATTTGCATTAAATCGGCTGGCTTGCTACCCTATGTTCTAGCTGATTTGATGTTGTTGAAGTGAATGATACAAGGGTATGCCAATGCTTCGAATTTGTTTCCGAATTCCCACTCAAGTCTCGCCATCAGAATAGTGTTGATAATTCTTAGAATAACACGAGATTCCTGATTACGGACATATTTCTGTTTACCTAAGCTTTAAATTTATCCACCAATTATTATTTGGCATATTTGTAGTCCTGCTTAATGCAATTGCTAATACCTTGCCTTATGTGTTGGAAGATGATTCATCTCTATACTACTGTGCTTCTTTCTTTGTTAAGGTTTATTTGTTAGTTCATTTTGTTTCTGTAGGAACTCCTGTTACCTTAGTTTTTACTTTGCAGTTTGTTATCGTGTCCCTAACGGGTTGGGGTCTGCTTTTCTATGGAGGAGTCAAGTTTTTCTCTGGGGGTAAAGGCAAGAAAGAAGAGGTATTTCCCTCATCCATGCGCTTTTCACTTTTTTATTTTTTATTTCTTCACAAAAGTAGAGGAACATAGTAGTATCCCCTATTTACATCCCCATCTAATCCTTTGCATACAAACCATGCAAGCTCTTTTTTCACATAAACTTTTCTTTCTCTTGAGGCTTTTGAGAATCTTATTTTTGTTGTTGCTGCATCTCTCCAGTACCAAGATCATGTAGCTTTCTAGGATCTATGGAACGTGATAGGCACTTGGTCGAGATCTTGTTAAAAGAACCAGTTTCATGAGCTAAACTGATTCCTGCTAGTTTGGCAAAGAAGATCCTTGCGCTTTGCCCATTTCTTTTTCATTACAAAAGAACTGTAATTTAGATAAAGCCAAGTTATTTATGCTATGAATAGCCAGCGTTATACAGACTGGATGATAAGAGGTATATAGATTCGGGATTCGTTAGTACCAATAGATAAAAGGGGGTCTTCTCGCTTGATTGAAATCCCCTCGCAACAGTGGACATTACATTTACATAAAACAACTGCTCTCTTGTCATATGCAGTACCGTCCGTCCAGTATGTTCTGACTGTTCCTTTTCTTGTGTGCAGAAACCGGTAGAAGCTTCAACCTAGAGGTGTCCGGCATGCGTTTTATGTTTTCGGTTGATAATAATCTGCTTGAACGGCCAACTGGGACATGATCTCAGTCGCTTGCCCGTGAGATGCAGACCTTTTACGGTTTCATGGCTGTTAATGAGCTTGTGGTTCTTTTAATGGAATTACTTTTACTTAATTATCCTAGTTACATTTCCTGCATGTTGTGCATCCGTGTTACCTTTTGACGATTGCAGATGGATTCATTCCTTGTCAATATTGATTTACGCCACTAATTGTTGGATTCAATCTTACTCTTTTCCATTTCGCTTTGCCAAAATTACCGAGGAACTTTTCTGCTGTCCTGAGATGCTATGGTTTGTTGATGCGGTGCACTGGGGATTGGCTTTTCTTGCGGAAGGCATGGCATAACTGGAAGAAGAAAGCCTATTTGTGTCTGCATCGAAATGTGCTACGGTGCTACATTACTCTTAAGCTCACTTCAAGTCTTCACTCTTAACGTGCTACCGTGCTAATATGTTCATTTCCAAGGGCAAAAGTTGTAGTGCCAAGTGGGGAGATAGAACGTGTTAGAGCAACTTTTAGCTTGCAACCTGAAGACCGATAAGGCTGAAGCTAAGTCTCGAAAATGACGTTGGTTACATTAAAAAAACAATCGTGTTATACTAAAATTATTGGTTAAGATTTAAAAATGGTGATGTATTGTGTTTGGGATATGAACAAAGTTGATGATAGTGTGTTTGTTGATTAATTGATTCTCATCTTAAAGATGTTTTTTTATTATCTTTTAATCTTAACCGTTAATTTTGAAATGAAACATATAAATTTTGATGTAATTGATTCTCATCTTAAGATGTTTTTTTATTTTTAATCGTAATCATTGATTTTGATATGACACATCTAAATTTTGGTGTATCATAAGTATGTATTACTTGTGGTAAAGAAGCAAATTCTTTCATTATATACTCCTTTTATAACGTTTTGACCATATGTATTTGGTAATGTGAATGTTGATTTGCGTAGTGAGATGACCATTTCTCATGCAGAATTATTACAAAACACTAATAATATTCTAAATCTTAAGTGTTAATCATATAATTTGGTTGTATCGTTTAAACGAAAAAAAAAACTTACATTATTATTATTTTTTTTTTAAAAGAGAAACTTGCATGTTAATAAAAACATAAAGCTAAAATATTACTCTTTTCGTTCCACGAAAGATATAACACTTTAATTTTCTGTCACTATTTTTTATGTATTTTTATTATCTTTATTTTATCATTAGAAGATATAAAAATGAAATTTTTTTAATCCAAATTATACTACACAACAAAAACTATTATTAATGAGTTACGAAAATTTTATAAAAAATATTATTATAAATAATCAAGATATGATAAGGGGGAGGATAAAGATGTTGGAACAAAAAGAGTGTATAGGATTATCATATTACGATATGGAATACTCCATCATAGAATGAATCAGTTGGATGGCGTTGTTTCTCCTGTCGTTTGTGAAGTCAACCACCGGAGATTCCGATTCCGCCGGACGCGGTAACCTCCTGCCCTCTTTACTCTCTCCCGACTGCCCCACAGCGTTAGGGTTTGAGGTTGAAGTATCGGATTGTGTTGTCGAATCCTGATTCGGAACAACTTGTATATGGTTGTATTGTATCTGATGGGCGGGCGGGCAAGGATAATCGAAGTTGCTAATTTGTAATTACAATGTTGATACAGTGTTTATTGAAGACTGTTTATCTGATATTGAATGTGTTCATAACCCATGGAAGTTAGGATGGATCGTGGTCGAATCGTCTTCCGTGAACGCCCTAATTTCCTTTGTGGATTGCGAAGAGTGTTCTTCGAGCTAGGAATGTGTGGTGATGTTTGCATGTAAACCCTAAAAACCCAGTGTTTTGTTGTTGTTGTTGTTCCTATTTGATGGTGATTACAGCATACTCTCACAGAGTATCTACTTTTTATGGATGATTATGATGCATAAACGGATCGCTTCTTTGATGCTAATGCTTCAGATTGTTGTTACTCTCAATACTTCCATGTTCTATACCATTTTTAGTACATTGTTCATATGTTCTTTTGTCAAGAGATCTTCTTGTTCAACAGCTATGTCATGTTTTCTGTTTTTTTCTTTTTAAGAAGGGTGGTAGGAAGATAATGTCAAGGCTCATGCTAGGTTGCTGCAAGGTCTATGTGTCCGAAAGCCGGAACAAAACAGCCCTTCAGTCAATCGAACGAGCCACAAAGCTGTTTTTCCCTGATGCTGCTATTGTCAACAAGTTTGAAGATGAGACTTATAACAGAGTTGGATACACCCTAGTTTCCAAGCTGCCTCTAAAGCCATCTTCAGGATCTTACTCGTTGAAAGGTGCAGTGTTCGAAATGGTTAAGGCTGCCTTGGGAGCAGTTGACTTCAACATGCACAGTGGAAGCCACCCTCGGCTTGGAGTTGTCGATCATATTTGTTTTCACCCTTTAGGTTCTACTGAATTGGAACAAATTGCTGGAATTGCAAAGTCCTTGGCTTCTGACATTGGCTTTAGTCTTAAAGGTTAGCCTGTGAACTTTGAGTGAAACAAGTATAGTACCTCTTATTATTTAGTGACATTCTGATTTTCGATTCAATAACTTGGATATGATAACTTCGTATTATACCTGCAGTTCCTACTTTTCTGTATGGAGCAGCACACGAGAATGGGCGGACCCTCGATTCCATCAGAAGGGAGTTAGGCTACTTCAGCCCAAATGCACATGGAAATGTTTGGGCTGGAGGACCTGAGTCAGACAACTTGCCACTGAAGCCAGATGAAGGTCCGGCAAAGGTGGATCGATCTAAAGGAATCATTGTTATCGGGACAACAAAATGGGTTGACAACTACAATGTTCCTGTATATTCCACGGATATCTCTGTTGCCCGCAGAGTTGCGAAGAAGATAAGCGGAAGAGGTGGTGGGCTTCCATCAGTTCAAAGCATGGCCCTTGCTCACGGAAAGGATGTCATTGAAGTGGCTTGCAATTTGCTGGATCCAACTTTGATTGGAGGAGACAAAGTCCAGATCGAAGTAGAGCGTCTTGCAAGGGAAGAGGGGATGAGTGTAGGAAAGGGTTACTATACTGATCTCTCACAAGATGAAATTACAGAAACTTACCTGAAATTGGCTTCTTGACCGATAAGATTGTAAATTGTTGAGGACACCGTTTCCTGACAGAGTTTTCAATGTAAACTCGATTGAAAAGAATGAATTTACTTACTCATTTTTTTTTTATTATTTTTTGGGTCTTCCAGAATACTTTCTTGTGGGCGGATTTTCCATCCATCCGTCCTTGGTGTGATACAAACAAAAACATGCTATGTTTGTATTCTTCCCCCCGAAGAATGCTTTGATGCAGTGTAGTGAACTTGAGCCAAAGCTGGATGAAATTCATGGTCAGATGATGGTTTGTAGAAGTACTGGTAAAGTTTCTTTGCTCTATTTCTCAGAGTTGTGGCCTCTTTTCAATTTATGCCTTTTGTTTCCAGTCCATCCATGTCCCTCTATTTGACACCTTCGTTCTCTTCTATTGGATCAGTACAGTTCTGTGGAGGAAACCAATGGACAAGCTGTGAGATTTGTAACATTGACGGAAGATGCTTCGTAAATTCAGGTAACGAGCTTGGTAATATGCTTCTTAACAATGGGTCTGATTGAACTTGAGTGGTTGTTTAGGTATACGTTACTGGCCTCATTTGCTAATGAATCTCCAACTTGTTTATATTAGGTCTTTTTTTTTTCTTTTGATGAATGTTTATATTTGGTCCTTTGATCAGAAAGTTCGACAAGCATGACGGAAGAAGATCATTGGCAATAAAACGGGCAATCACATGCTAAAATAGAAGGTATGGAAGTTTTGGCTTCATCACATGGACTGTTTTGTGTCTCTCCGTAGATGATAGCATTAGGTTCAGTTTTATGCTCAAGGCCTCTCGTCTCATGGATGAAACATTTCCTAATGCTGATGATTTTTTTTTATTGAAAGAAGTTCTACTGAGAGCTTCAAAAGGTAGCTTGAGCACTGACTGCGGAGATAAGTTTTGTGCCCAGCCTAGATTTCTTCTCATTCTGTTCTCGCATAGAAAAGGGAGAAACCACTAAAGCATTAGTAGACCAGTTTATGATCCTTATCGAAGTAGACTGCATTATACCGTTGTACGGCTTGCTGAGTCACAACTCTATTACCATTGTGGATAATGAAAATGGCTAAAGCGTTGTGGTGTCCCTGCGAGTGGAACTCTTGCTCATCTAACTTACTTGCTTGTCTTTTCATATCTTTCACTTTAAATGTAAAGATTCTTTCTCTTATTTCGTTTTTTTTTCTTCCTTCGTTTAGTACTATCTTTGCGTGTAAAGTTTCGGCTTTTATCAATGCAAAGCTTACAGTTCTTGGCATATTCTCCATTTCTGCAAGAAGTTGGCCACTTGGCTCATGTGTATAAGTTTAAGTTGATGCTTGGTTGGACACAGATCACAAGTTTGTGATTGGCATGTTAATCTAAACTTTAGGATCTACCTTTCTAGGTGTTGATAGAATCAGGGGTGGCACCCAATGTATTGCATCCATTTCCAGTATCAGGTTTAGGTCCATATTGAGATGTATCAGTCCACACATTTCGCTCTATATAGAATTTCCTTTGATTAAATATTTACTTCCCTGTTCTTCAGCTCAATGCTGTCCTAGCAAGAGCCTGATGCTGTGAGGTTAAAAGTGTGTTGTTTTCGGTCTTTCCGTGATCAGTGACTTTATTTATAAGAGCCTACTTGAGCAAAAAGGTGGCTGAGCAGAATCAGAAGAATATGGCTTCCACCCCAAGCTACAAAGGTGAATTTTGTTGCTCCTTTGGATTCTAACGCCTTGGCTTACGGGTTTTTTTTTTATTAATAACAATGGAGAACAAAAATTTTTCAAGTACGGTAATCTTGCAGTAGATACTACACATGTTGATTTTGATTTTCGACTGCTGGAATGATTATTATGGTTTCGTTTCTGCTGAAAATCTGGTCCTGTTCAGTTCTCTTTCTGCGTGCAGAAAAACAAGGCGAATAAGAATGCAACGCAGTCAATGCTGCTAAGTTGTAAGCTGTACATCTCGGATTGACGAAACCATGCGGCCCTCGACTCAATAGAAAGAGCCTGTAGTCAACAAGTTCGAGGACCGTGCCTACAATCGAACAAGTTATACCTCGTGTCTTATGTTGCTCATGATTGCACTGGTCGAGCACGAGGCATAACTATGATCGGAGCCCGTACAAGGGTTGCCTACTACAACATACCCATCTTGTCTACAGATGTGTTAGTAACCCGTAGGATCGCAAGGATGATAAGTGCGCCCGAGGAGGGGGGCCTTCCTACAGTTCAAACACTGGGACTGGTTCACGGTGAGGAATCCTCTGAGATAGCGTGCATGCTGTTGGAGCCGAACCAGGTTGGGGCAGACAGGGTGCAGAACAGAGTCCAGATGTTGGCTGCCGAAGAAGGGCTAGATGTGGAGCAAGGATACTTCACCGACTTCTCACCGGAGATGCTTGTCGAGAAGTACATGAATCTGATGTCTGGGAGATGAAACTAAATATTTGTAAATTCAAATGAATGTACTCTACACCAAGCATGAACATATGAACCTGTAATTGTAACTTATGGTCCAAAGCATCATGGATTGCACAAAAAAAAAAAAAACTTATCTAACATGATTTGATTTAGTTCGAGTGAAGAAGATACGCTAGTATTGTGTGACACACTTGTTTTGTGGATAAGTTAGGCAGCGTGACATTGCTTTCGAGGCATAGCAAAGTTTAACATGGAGTCATGGAGTCATTCGTGCGTTAATCTTTACATCTAGGTGTGCGATGAATTAATTACCAGAGAAAATGAGCGTATATTTGTTGGCAGCCTTGTCGAGGTGAGGGCATCCTAGATTTCTAAAGGACCATGTAGCGTTTCATTTCTCGTAAGTTGTTATACTATTGTACTTTCGTCAAAGTCCTTTCTTCCATTGGAAGACTACTTCCTAGCATTCGATCCTAGTACTTGATACTTGGCCGAGATTGGTCGTGCTTAATTAGCCGTCCTATCTATTAATTATAACATAGTTACAGAATTTAGTAAAGATTTCCAAGATCCAGTATGGTCACAACATTAGAACATCATATGAATGATTAATTACGGTATGTCACGAACCGAAAGTCATCTTAGTACCCCTTACATGAGGAAGGACAATAATCGTTGTTTGTCGTGTCATGTGTTACTTTCAAGTGATTCACTTGATAATAAGTTACACTGATCTCGAATTCAAATTGACAGTCGATAAATGAATAGATCATATTACTATTAAAAAAATATCAATATAAAACATTATTCTTTTCGTTTCAATTTATCTATCGAGAAGTTGAATAAAGTTTCAAAATATGTGTCGTTTGAGATAATCTAAGAAAAAATAAAATTTCTTATCAATTTTATCTATATATTTATTACTCTTTATACTTTGACTCATTTAATACAATCCTTAAATAACTTATCATTAATAAGAGTAAGAATAAAATTTCCTTGAGTCATCAAGATATATAATTAAATTTTCTTAATATGTATGTGTTGGTCTAAACGACAACTATAGATATAGAAGGCGCAAGATTTAGCTTACTTTCATAAACAACCTTTTGTAGAAAATGGATCAATCTCGATGAGAATTGTAGAAAATGCAATTGAGAATATTCCTTTTAACAAAAACTTTTGAACTTCAATACATAGACATATCACACATTAATCAAACATTCCAGGTGATATTCCTAGTGTTCATGAACTACCTTCACTAGCATCAAAAAACCCAAAATACACAACCTCAACAATAATCTAACCAATATATATTTCCATGAATTTTTGTACGATTTCTCACAATCTGCACATTAACACATACATACTTCTAACTTTGAGACAGATACTAATGATCAACCTGTTACAATAACACCAAGTTGTAACAGCAAAGTAGCCAACTGATTATCGGTATGATCGGAGAATAGCACCGCAGAAAGTACACATGACAGCGCGCCATGTTCTCCAATAAAACGGAACCCAACAGAACCTCGTCGACGTCTTCATATCAGCAACACTGGCGCCTCGACCGCACCGTGAACACATCCCGGCCGCCGGCTTGCTGTTCCCCACTTGCCTCCTCTGATCAACCAGAAAACAGAAACACGCCATTGAAAACGTTTGAAAAAACAGTGTTCTGTTTGCCCTGTTTGTCTGAATTACGTTTTGTGTTTTGAGTGACTCAAATAAAGTGAGTTTGCTGCAGGGGATGGTATAAATACAGACAATTGGGTTTGGTTCATTGAGACAGACTTTTGAGCCGTTGGATGATATACGAGTAGATCTGCGGTGGAGATATTTTTCTTCTGGTGTCCCTAATGCATTTTATTTTCGTTTTTTTTTAAGAATAAAATTCTGTTTTCTGAGTTTATAAGGTGAAGACAACATTTAATGTTAGGTGTTAGCTGTCCGAATTGTATGATCAGTGCATTAAATGGGCGACTCTTCATCGGTTGCTTTGTTGTAATCTTTGAAGTTGATTTATGTAACCACTTCACCTAATCTTGAATGCTATCCTATATTAGAATAAGTTTACTTTTCTTCATAGGGATCCAATTTATTGTGCATTTACATGGATTTCCTGTTCATTATATCATTGGTCTTTTTATTTTTAATTTGAATTTTTTATAAAATTGGTTATTCACATGATACGAGGGTAGAGCATGATGTCATGGATTTGATCATTATCCGTTGATTATATCATATTCGGGATTTTTTTTCAGTTCAAATTTTTAATAAAATAAATTTCTTAATATTTTCTGACAATAAAATATAACAATAAACATAATGTCTCCCAATCCAACGATAGAAAAATTACTAGTTATGGAAAAGCCAACTGAGGGTAAGCTTTTATTTTTCTCAATTCTTTGATGATATACTATGGTTACTATGTTGGACAAGCCAACTGTGTTCAATAATCATTTGGCGCATTTAAAACATATCATAGAAATTAGTAACAACCCGGTAAATTTGGCTTATCAAAACACGAGCTCAATAATGGGAAAGGAAGGGAAGTTTTGAGATCCCAAAGGCACCATTAAATAATGCAGAAATTCAGCTCTCAATGTACAGTGCCAAAAAGGGGCAGTTCCAATTTCGAAAGCAAGCATAACCAACACCATTTATAATTTCATGATTATCCACTAAACAAGAGCATGTTTGATACTCCCTCGTTTCACATAAGAATCTTGTATGTTTTTGTTTTTTCGGGATATTTCAAATTATTTAGATTATTTATATATTTGAAAAGTTTTATATGGTTACAAATTAAAGAATATGACAAAAAAAATAAAAATAACTGGTTGAGAATTGAAATTTTTTTAAAAAAATCTAAATTTAAGTAAAAAAAATATATTACAAAATACTATTTTCTAGTATGGAGGGAATATCACTTTGTTTTTCATTTTTTTTTTTCGTGATAAATGAAACAAAACTGATAAATATCATTGCTGTTTTTTATTATCTCTATCTCATATAAAACATAACGTTAGTTTAGGTCAATGATAAAGATATTCAAGTTATGAATTATCCACGGAACTATCAAATATCGTTTTATACAAAATTATTTTAAAATAATAATGATAATTTAAGTTATATATTTCAATTCTGTATTATCATCTTGATGAGATAACAAAAATAAATTTTGTTATATTTTATGTTATATATAACATGTCAAATAAATAAAGCTAAAAATTTAACAATCGAAAAGAACATCATCGGAGAAATCTTTTTGAACATCATTATTATATTTTGATTTTAACGTCTGACTTTTACATTGCACTTGTTCTAATATAGCATTGTCATATTTCACACTCTCATTGAAGATGCTCTTGCTCGTGATAACTTGATAAGTGGAAATGATTACATTTATTGTTGGGAAATCATGACAAATCAAAATGAATCTGTTTGATATTGTTGATAATTTTTATTTTCTATATTTATTTAGTTGATTGATTCTTTCTGGGTTATTGATTTTTTATTTTTTTTCTCTCAAATTGATGAAATGGAAATTGAAAACAAACATTCAGAAAAATTGATTTTTTTCTGATTCCTGATTCAATTGAATTCAATATTTAATTTTTCTTTCACAAAAAAATTTATTTTATTTTTAAAAAATAATATTTATTATTATTATTATTATTATTATTATATTTTTATTACTGATTTTAATTTTTATAACCGTCTCTTTTTATCTTTTAGCTTGGGGAGAACTGGGCCTGAAACACTTTTGAGTTTGGGTCGATCGGATTTCCGGGCCCTGGTCAAAGTACACGTGGGGCCCTTGACATTTGAGATCGTCACGTTACAACAAGTTAATCATAAACGAAAAAAATGATATTAATTTTATAATTTGATATCAAATTGAAATTATATTTTAATTTTGAGTTAAAATTCATGTTAAAATCAAATCAAGTTAAAATTGATTTTATATTTGACATCGTTTATAAGTATATCTTTTTCTATTACGTCATCATTAATGATTATCTTTTAATTTTCTCATAGTTAAAAATTTATCAATTGATTACAAATTAAATATTTTTTAAAAATTTAGATAAATATATACTTAGAAAGTTAATAATACAAGTGAATAATAAATTTAATTAAATATAATAATTGAAAAAAAAAAGTTAAAAAACATATAAGATTTGAAAATTTAATGAAGAAAATTTTAAATTAAAATTTGACTGTTAAATCAAAACCGATAAGGTAAGAATGTTATGATCATGCTAATTTTTATTATAATTGGAACCTTTGGGTTGTAAAATAAAACTAAGTATTAATGCGTTAATTCTATAACTGATATCAGATGCACTATTTGATGTTAGATTTTAAAAAATAGCTACATTCATTTTAATATCAAAGTTGGATTTGCTCATATTCTTTTTAATGTCGAGAGTCATGAGATAGTTTTGTCCATTATCAAGATGAGAAATACAAAATGCACTCATTTGTGCACATTCTCTTTTGATTTTTTTTCATTTGATTCATTTATAATAATCACCTCGTAATCTTGTTTGATGTACTGATTCAATTCCAAAATCAATCAATCAGAAAAAGAATATTCAAGAGGAGAGTATCAGAAAAAAGTGTAATTAACATTTCTCTTTATCTAGATATATGAAAGAAACACAAAAAACGTTAGAACCTGTTTGATATCGTAGTTAATTTTTATTTTTCGTTTTTGTTTTATTGATTAATGAAATAAAAATATTTGTTTTTTATTTTTTATTTTATGATTCTCAATTTGATGAAATCGAAATTAAAATCAAAAATTCAGAAAAAATAATTTTTAATTTTTGATTCTTGACTCATTTAAATATAAATTTTTTTTATTAAAATCACTTTATTAAAATCACCTCATCTTCGCTTCCTTTCTCCAAACCTCAATCCACCTCAATTCCCACCTCACCGGACCCCATCTCCATTCCTAAACCCTCAAACCCGGAATCGAACCCCACCCATTTGTCGGCAACAGTCAGTCTATTCGGGTTCTATTTCAATTGGGAACTCACCCACTTGAATCAAGAAACGTTTTTAATGGTATAATTGGGAGGGATTCGATGACATGGCCACATGGGCATCGATGGTAACTGGGTTTGTGAAGGAAGGGAGGAATTGGGAGGCGATTAGGGTATGGAGGGAGATGATGAGGGAAGGCGTTAGGGTCAATGCGTTCGCATTGTCGGCGGCGATGAAGGCGGCGATTGGGGTTTCTGATGAAGGGATTACTGGGAGGTGCTTTCATGGTGTTGTTTGGGGAAATGGGTTTGGCGGGAATGTCGTGATCGGGAGTATTTTGATCGATATGTACGGGAAGAACGGGGATGTTGGAGATGCATGGAAGGTGTTCGTTGAAATGTGGGAGAGGGATGCGGTTTGTTGGTCGTCGGTTGTGTCGGCGTTGGTGAGGAATGATCGGTTCGAGGAGGGGTTGAGGATGTTTTGGGTGATGCAGAGGAGGGATAAGGAGAGGTTGGTGCCGGACGGGTATACTTATGGTTCGTTGTTGGCGGCTTGTGGGAATCTCGGGAGGTTGAGGCAAGGGAGGGAAGTTCATGCCAGGGTAGCGATGGCAGGTTTAATCGGGAATGTGGTTACGGAGAGTAGTCTTGTTGATATGTATGGGAAATGCGGGAGGACTGGAGAATCGCGGCGTGTGTTTGACAGGATGCAGAATAAGAATCCTGTAACACGGTGTGCGTTGCTCGGCGGGTATTGTCAGAATGGAGAGTTCGAATCTGTTCTTGAGTTGTTCAGGGAAATGGAACCACGCGATCTGTATAGTTTTGGGACTGTGCTCCGGGCCTGTGCAGGTTTGGCTGCTGTGGAACGAGGGAAGGAAGTTCATTGCCAGTACTTGAGAAAGGGAGGTTGGAAGGATGTCGTTGTTGAGTCGGCTCTAGTTGATCTGTATGCAAAGAGCGGTCTTGTTAATTGTGCATGGAGAATCTTTCATCAGATGGCGGCAAAGAACTTGATTAGTTGGAATTCCATGATCTGTGGTTTGGCTCAGAACGGCCATGGTGAGGAAGCAGTCAATATATACCACAGAATGATTGAAGAGGGCATCAAGCCGGAATACATCACCTTCGTGGGCGTGCTCTTTGCTTGTAGTCACGCAGGTCTGGTCGATCAAGGAAGGGAATACTTTCAATCGATGAACGATAAGTATGGTGTCAAGCCGGGAATCGAGCATTTCAATTGTATGGTGGACCTCCTCGGGCGTGCAGGATTAGTTGAAGAAGCTGAAGATTTGATACAGAAAGCTGATTGTAAAGATGTTGCATCAATGTGGCCAACTCTTCTGGGCTCTTGTATTACTTGTAGAAATTTCGCCGTGGCTGAGCGAGTCGCTAACAGAATGATTGAACATGACCCAGAAAACCACTTGAGTTATGTACATCTTACCAATGTTTATAAAGCGGTTGGTCGATGGAACGATGCCATAAGGATAAGAGAGTTGATGAAACATCGTGGTGTAGATAAATTGCCTGGCCGAAGCTGGGCTGAATAACGGATCAACATGCATTATGCGAAAGCTGATGTTTAGGTAGAATACTTCTTCTGATACAGCATTCCAAATTCTATTTCTTGCACACAGCTTGACATGCTGAAACGAAATAATGATTCAACAACAAAATTGCATTTCCAAAACCATAGAATAGAAGATGATGGATGAACAGACCTCGACTTTCGCACAAAAACTACAGGAATCTGTCAGGGCATGATTTCCAACCTCTCCGTAGCTTGTTGGCGTTGATTACCGCCCATGTCCTAGAGGTTCATGTCTAAAACACAAAACTCAACCTGGTTAAAACAGGCTTGCCCCCCATGTCTTAGAGGTTCATGTTTAAAACACAAAACTCAACCTGGTTAAATCTACCGAGCTTTGCACATGCAATCCGGACTCCTTGGGTGCCGATAAATGCTTTGCCCGCAACCTCTCGCACGCACTCTTTGATCCTCCATGATCATCTTTTTCACTCTGTTCTGGAAGTTATTCCATTATATGGTCTTCTGTTCCAGCATAATTGCTGCGATCCTCTTCTCGTTTGGCCTCAATGTAGGAGCATTGCCGCCCCCAAAATATGTACGAAATCCAGACACCAAGGAAGATAGTTGACTTCCGGAATCCGTCTTGGCAAATACATCAGCTGTCGCACAAGCTATGAAGTCTAGGGCAGCCATCTGTATCGACAATTTTGCCAAACAAAAGCAGCAAATGCGATATATCATCTTTGTTCGGTAACAAAACATTGATTTGCGGAGGTGGAAGAGGCGCTATGAATATCTCACTACATTTGTACCTGGGAAGAGAAATTCTTGAAGGGTTCAAGTTCATCAGGAGACAAAAGATCTTCCTTCGTGACCAAGTTCGGATAAAGGCTAGTGAAAGGCTGCATCCTCGATTTTCCACCGTATACATCCGAACCTGCAAGATAAATGTATATGCCACTTTTGAAACCAAGAGCAGCCAGAATGAGAGCGGCTTCCTCTGGCGTCAATGGACATCTCCCCAATAACCTTAACTCGGCAGTAGACAAACGCCTGAGATCATAAAGGTTATAACGAGAATTTTTACACAGCACATCTTCCAAATAGCTTGATCAATGAGAGGCGAGGAAGCTGAAAAAAGAAGTACATACTTCTTCAGTCTCTTCAATCGCTCAAGAAGCAGTGCAAAATGGGTTTCTCTATAAGCTTGGAGTTCCTTCTGTTCACTTTGTCCACCTCCGAATTCACAGAGAGAATAAACTACAATGTCTACTTCAAGTCTCAAATGCAAAGCAAGATACTTGGATGAACTCTCGACAGCACGTTCCACTTCTGACGGGGTATTCTGAATAAAGTTTCCAAGCAGTTGTTCGTCTAACATGTTTCTTGACCCATTATATTTCCTTATTCTTCTGACCAACACGGATCCAACTTTTTGAATCCTTGGGACAAACTTCAGTGCATGGAAGTTGCATTTGTGATTAAGCATTTATTTTCTCTAGGTTCTAAACTTGCTTTGTTTGAACTTTGTGTTGTTGTTATGATGTTGTTACAAGGGAAATTTGCACTCCTTATATAGGTATTAGGAAACTTATGATCATGTGGAAAAACATAAGAAAACGAGGGAGAGAAGTAGATGAATAGTGGTCGATGGTGGCCGGTGATTAGCTTTAAGAGTGCCTGCACTGTACTTGTCTGTCTCATGATATCTGTACTCCAATGTTTAAGAGACACTTGACCACTTGTTGCTGAACTGACACAAAAGTTTGCACCGTAACTAACTTATCACTTACTGCTGAATTTGTCGCAAGTATATGGCTTTAGGTTCTGCAACATACAATTAAATAACTTCTCTGCCCTTTGCAAGTGCGATTTTGAAGGTACATGATGCTTATGAACCACCTGATTATGCATTCACTTGTCAGACATTGTTTCCACGCTCTTTCCTGAAATAACTTTGTACTTCGACTCTCGAGTCTTGACTGCTCTGCACAGATTTGAGTGTACTTTCGGCTGTTGTCATTTTATTCATTTAGGACATAATTTTTTCTTGTTGGAGTATTTGCCTGCCTACAAGCTAATCATATCATGTATCAACGAGAAATCACTGCTGTACCTCGAGAGTTTATCTTTACCCCTGTTACTGTTTCTTAATTAAACCTGGGTTTTTGTTGATTTATTCTGCAGTGTTCTTTCACCCTGGTGACTTTATGTCTTCGATCTGTTTCCTCATTTTATTTACTGCAGGTTGCTAGCATATTTTGCTGTCTTCTTTTGGAGCGATCTTAAATAATTCTAGCTGGAGAACCATGGGGCAGTTCTTCTGTGAGCTTTAAGGATACAGTCTCGTATTTTTTTCCCGGTCTCGTCAGTTGTCACCTGTGTTTCCAGTGTTTATTATTTGCCTCTTGTGATTAGTGATGTTATGTGCTGATCAATTGTCCTTCTATATGGGCCTTGAGAACCAAGGCATATTTAGCCTGGAATCGCTTTGTTTAGTCTGTAGTCAGTAACTCAGCATTAGTATGAGATGTCTCTTTTGGTTCCTCACCAACCTGTCTCGAGCAGTATCTTTTTTACCCAGAGTTGCTCAACTACTTAAATGTGCATAATGAATAGTTAGCAGCTGTTTATGCATAATTAATAGTTACCAACTGCTGTTATTTTCTGGATTACATTGTTCTTGGAGGTTCTGCAATTTTATCAGGCATGCGGATAGTAACATGTTGAAGCTAGTTGTTTCTCTAGTTTGAGAAATCATAACCAAGGTGGTTTATGTTAAACACTTGATGATATGATATGGAAATAAGAAACATAAGTTCGTAGAAGAACTATGTAAACTGATGAGTTATCTGCATAAGTATGCTTCTACAAGACATTATCCAGACAGATGTGAATATCCTACAACAGTGATAATTCTTATGTCAGTGACAAGGTCTAGTACGGCTCTAACTGAATACGAACTTGTAACATAGTGGCCTGCTCTGATGTGCTCTGTCAACGATCGGGGGGACACAATAATACAATCACTGAAGTGATTATATAATAGTAGCGCTGAAGTAAGCTTATTCTGGCTCTATACTTACGGAACAGCAGGCGGGACACGGTTGGTCGCACCAGGAAAGAACGGGTTATTTCCTCCTGGAAGGAATGGGTTACGTCCAGGAAGGAATGGAAAATCTGGTAAGGATGAGCCACCTCCAGGACTCGATGAGTCGTCGCCTCCAGGAAGAAATGGGAAGCCGACTAAGGGAAAGGAGAAGTCATCACCTCCTGGTGTTGATGACCCATCATCTCCAGGGATGGCTGAGCCATCACCTACAGGTGTGGATGAGCCACTGCCTCCAGGATTGGACGAGCCACCTCCTGCACCAGGGAAGGTCGCGCCACCCCCTACACCTGGGAAGGTCGCGCCACCGCCTGCTCCAGGGAAGGTTGCTCCACCGCCTGCACCTGGGAAGGTCGCTCCCCCGCCTGCTCCAGGGAAGGTCGTGCCACCACCTACACCAGGAAAGGTCAAACCACCACCTGCACCATTGGATGAACCACCACCTCCACCATTGGATGAACCGCCACCTATTCCTGGAAAGGAAGCTCCACCACCTGCACCAGGAAAGGAAGATCCACCACCTGCACCAGGAAAGGAAGCTCCACCACCTGCACCAGGAAAGGAAGATCCACCACCTACACCAGGAAAAGATGAACCACCACCTACACCAGGAAAGGAGGATCCACCACCTACACCAGGAAAGGATGATCCACCACCTACACCAGGAAAAGATGAGCCACCACCTCCACCAGGATAAGATGAGCCACCACCTCCACCAGGAGATGCATCATTGGGCAATGCACCCGGTACTGTACCATCTGATTGTATCATACCTGGTGTCCTCCTATCTTCAAACATGGATTCATCCGGGATGGAGCGTGCTGCTAATGCATGGCCTGCCATCGCAAGCAGAAGACTCATGATCGCAAGGTAGATCAACAATTGAGATCGAGACTTCACCATCTTCAGACAATTTGGTATAGATACTTGGAAAGCATCAGTTCTTATATATAATGATCTGGTAAGCTACGTGGGTTGGTCGACGCAGTGACGGCGAGTTAAGCGAATTCACAGCCAAGGATTAGGTACAAATAAACGTGTATGTCATGAGACAGTAGGGTATTTTTTTCTGTCATTCAGAGCATACAATTACTGTAAGGCAGCTGTTTAGCTTTGCATTAGTTTCTGCACAGTTTGTTTTACCAGCTTTCGATGGCTATTTATTCCTGGTTTATTGAAGTATGGTTGAATTATCAGTATGCATAATGCTTTTCAAAAGATTGTACCTGTTGTACTGGCGCTGGAAACGTTAACTTCATGTCCTTTGCTTTCAAGCTGGAGATGTTTGATTTGGCTCATAATTGTTTGACTTATTGCAATGTTTATGCTCCAGTTACTGTTGGATCAAGGACACTTTCATGATAAGGATTCGCTAATAGAACTTCGACGTGTCATCGCTATGTGCAAGTGAGTTTATTTATTTATTTATTTATAAAGACTATGTGCAAGTGATTATGATGCCAAGGATTGCCTAGCATTTGGTACCGAGTTTCCTCCTCCTTTTTAGTAACAAAATGGATGGGGAAAAAAAAAAAAAAAAAAAAGAATTATGAGTTAGTAGAAAAAAAAAACTAATGATAAAAAAACATGATTTGATATAAAAAAACTTATTAATTTAAAAAACATTACTCCCTTCGTCCCATAAACTTTACAATGTTTTGATTTTGCACGAGTGTCGATGTAAAGTTCAATACACGTGTAACAACGATTAAACGTAATTTTTTTTATATTTATCGTGAAATATTAATGATTATATAAATAAAGTAGTTCAAATTAATATATATTACGGGACAATTAGATGAAATCTGATAAGAAAATAAAACTTATATTCATAGATATAAAATAATACAAAATACGTAAATATTATAAATTTTATAAGACGAAAAGAATATTATCTATAAGAAAATATTCAAAAAAAATAACACTTGAAAGATTTTATTATGAGATACCACTAATTTTGATCATATTCCCACAAAGCCACCATCACACCCCTACTGCTATCCATATCCCATCTTATCCTAAATAATACGTTTAGGTGCGTCGAAATCCAATCGTAATTTCGATGGAACAATTACTGCGTCAATCGAAATCTGATCAGAGAATCTAATATATCCGAATGGAACTTGTACGTCCGTCAAGATTGACTAACATTCATAATAAGAGAAGAAGAAAAAAAAAATGAAGGAAAGATCTAGATTTGTTAAATCTGGTCACCAAGCTCCTCCTTCCTCTCGACTGAGGTCATGGAATTCTCACCAATCACAACACATCGTAGAGAGACACATGAGCATGGACAACAATCCCACCAAATCATCTTACAACTAAACCAACGAACCCAAACCCTAGCTGAATTCAAATCAAACCAACAAACTCAAACCGTAGCTGAATTTCAATCAGATCCAACCGACAAACCCAAAACCACAAACAGATCGCACAATTAATCATAACAGAAATCACAAATACAGACTCAAATCAAATCGAATCAAATCATTACTGTTTAGTGCAAGATTTGGGAATGTTAAGGCAGGAGACGACGGCAAGGGGGCGTCGACATGAGAGAGAGAGAACACGGGGTGGAACGGGGGTAGGGCTGGGTAAGGATATAGGTGGCACCCGTGCAAATTAAGTTGCGCTGATAAAAATTTTTTGAAAATTTTTTTTAAAATAATATTGATCATAAATTATCATAAATTTATATATATTTTAATTTAATAATAATATATTATAATTTATTTTTAAAAATAAAACAAAAAATATAATTTTAATAAAAAAAAAGTGATATACATCTCATCCATCAACTCCCCCACAATGTTTCCACTCCAGATAAGATAGACTTATCATCAGTCCACATGTCACGAACAAACTAACCACCCATTTCCCCTCCTCACTCCTTTCCCTTTCTCTCCTCCCCTTCTTTCCTTTCCTTTCCCTTCCTCTCATCATCTCCACAACAATGGCAAGCACCTCTTCCCCCACCCTTATCTCCCCACCCACCCCAAAACTCACCCCTCTCAGCACCCCCACTCACACCACCACCCTCTCCTCCTCTCACCCCCTTCGCCGCCGCCACCTCATCTCCTCCCTCTCCTTCACCACCATCCTCTTCCGTCCCCTCGGCGCCCTCGCCGAAGACGACGAAGAATACGTGAAGGAAACAGAATCAATGATCACGAAAGTAAAGTCCACAATCAACATGGACAAGAACGACCCTAATGTCGCCGCGGCGGTGGCGGAGTTACGGGACGCGTCGAATTCATGGGTGGCCAAGTACAGGAGGGAGAAGTCCCTCTTGGGCCGAGCCTCGTTTCGGGACATGTATTCCGCCCTGAATGCGGTTAGTGGACATTATATCAGTTTTGGGCCCACGGCGCCGATTCCGGCCAAGAGGAGGGCTAGGATTCTGGAGGAGGTCGAGACTGCTGAGAAGGCCTTGCAGAGGGGGCGATAAGGGTACAATGGGAATTTGGGGAATGTGAGTTTGTGGTGTTGATGATGATATAGAGGTTACATATTTATCTTTTTTGGGGTTCTGATGTTTGTTCTAGGTTCGGATATCAATTACAAGAATGTAATTATCGAACGAGATTTGTCTTTTGAATCTATTGATGATCGATTTCAAGTTTCACATTACTATTTGTCGGGGGAGACAGTATCAAACTAGTGATAGATTCAAAAATGTATATTTGGCGCCCTCTGAATGCAGAGAGTAGAGACATAAATGTGTAGTGTAAATACTAGCAGAGAGACCACCATGGGATCTGGAGCATGATATTTTAAGCACACATTGTAAGCATCTTCTTATCTTCTTATTAGTCTAAATCCACCCACTTGTCTTTGTCTACATAGACATAGAACTTATAGAAACTACAGCCAATTGACCGCGACCATTTGTTTTGAACTATATCATCCACACGCAGATAGGTTCATTACTAGTAACTTAGACATACGACACGATCAGCGTTTAATAGACAAAGTTATTAACAGGGCGGTCGCGCAGATTCTTGAGGGCCTTGTCATACGAGATAAACCCCATGAACCAGAACTCATGTCCATTCCTAGTCAAAACCTTGATATACCTCTCCGACGGTTTCGATCCATTTGCCACCCCGTCTACAGCCATCACGTCCTGGATCATGATCACCACCTTATAGTAAACCCACTCTGTGTTCTGCTGCTTCCCCACCGACCCTGGTGCAGAAGGCAAGTAAGTATCAGCACTCCTGCGAAGAGGATAGTGGCTGCAGAACGCGATCCTGTGGGTGGAAATATACAGCGTTCCCATCACTGGCCCGGCCATTGTTGATATGTAGCATGCATAAGTCTTCCTTAGCTTCTCGGCGGGGAAGACTCCGAAGGTTTGCCAGAAAACCATTTCGTGGCCGCCTTCTGCTAGGACGCGGGTTTCCTGGGCTAGCCTGGTAACTGCAGCGTTTGCCACGCTGGGATTGGTCCTCAGGTGATTGTAGACGGTGTCAATGGTGGTTTTGAGTTTTTTGCCTAGGTTGCTTACGGTGTCGAGGATGGGAGTTGGTGGTTGTTGGTTTGGTGGAGCGGCCGGGGTGAAGTGGAGGTATTGATTGGAGGGGTCAGAGTAGACGACCATGGTGGTGGGGGGTGCTGCCATGGTTGTTGGAGCAGCTATGGTGGGGTGCTTCATGATCTGAAGAGCCGGTGGTGGCGGGGGAGATAGCAAATGACTTCGTCGAATGAATGAACCGAGTTTTGAGCAGCTATTTATCATCAATCAAAGTGTTGGAGCTTGCGAGAATCAAATTTGCTGTTGAATGATGGTGAGATTTGGCAAGTGATAACTAGGAATCTTCGATCAAGTTGATCAATATATAAACAGTGAACATTCTTCAGCGATTATGGACCTGAGGCTGAGATGATATGTTGCAAAATGCTCGTCTCGAGATAAAATCCTCTTTTGAGTAGACACCTTTAAGACGGGCGTATCTGTTAGTGGAGCATATACCTTGCTTGCTAGTGCATATCTGATAAGATGTTCAGATTATATCATCACTTACATGATGTAGCGAAACCTGTTGAAGTCCAGGAAGGAACTGCAGGGACAAATGGTTGCTGCTGTGTGTGGCGGTAATGTGCCTATAAGCTGCTCCCGCCCAGCACCATGATGATCGCCATGGCAAAACCATAAATGGAAATAGCATCCTGAAGCCGAGACTGCACATATCTGGTTATCTAAATTCATGACTCAGCATAGAGAGTAAAGGGAGACTATTAGGATAAACTCAGCGCAACAGCTCGTTCATAGGTTTACTGCATAATTATAATTTGCTGACAGGATTTCAGGCTTTCTGCCAGGTCTCAAGTTGTCAACAACCAATACACAATCTATACTAACTGAGAACTGCCTCAACGGAAACTTGTCTCGGACAATGATGATGATTGGTGCTCTCACGGCCACAAGCAACTGAATCCTCCCCTGCCGCTCGCTCTGAGTCAGTGCCTCGTGTAGGCCGGACCCAAAGGTGCTCTTCCCTTTCAACACGACGTTGATCATGGTCACATTGCTATGTCCCTGGTGGAAAACAGGCAATTTTCCTGAACACAACTGGGTATCCTCGAATGAAACCGACACCATGCCATTCTCCGGATAGGCAAAACCAATGGTCTCCGCAAGGAAGCACACAGCAGCCTCTGGTCGGAGGAAAGTCTAAATCCAAAAAGAAAAGATAGCATGCTATTCAGCTGTTATGTTTTCTTACTTTTCCTTTCTCTTATGATTTTTGGATGTTGGAACATAAGAGGCTTGGGTCAAGCTTCTAAACGAGCAGAAATTAAAAACCTTATTAGGGAGAACAATGTGAAGTTGTTT
>LIEC01012034.1:87534-134919 GCA_001925005.1 Drosera capensis
ATATGAGTTCTCAACTCGTAGAGGCCTATACAGACAACTCCAGGAGTAAAAGTCCTGCCACGAGATTAACGGGTGGTTCTCAAGCGGATGCACTGGGTGATTCTCAAGAGTCTCCGCAAGGAAGCACACAGCATCCTCTGGTCAGAGGAAAGTCTAAATCAAAAAAGAAAAGATAGCATGCTATTCAGCTGTTATGTTTTCTTACTTTTCCTTTCTCTTATGATTTTTGGATGTTGGAACATAAGAGGCTTGGGTCAAGCTTCTAAACGAGCAGAAATTAAAAACCTTATTAGGGAGAACAATGTGAAGTTGTTTGCTGTGTTAGAGACAAAAACTCACGTTGATGATCATCCTGGCATTTTTAGAGATTTGCTCTCTAATTGGTGTTGTGCTCACAACTATTCTGAGAGTCCTTGTGGTAGGATATGGGTCTGCTGGGATCCCTATGTTGTCAGTTGTACTGTAATTACAATGTCATCTCAGGCTATTCATCTAAGGGTTGTTTTTGGAGAGCCACAACAATCCTGTTTTGTCTCTTTTGTCTACGGAGAACATACTTTCGTAAAGAGAAGAACCTTATGGGTGTACAACAACAACGGCTATCTTCGTCTACGTCGATCGTCTCTCAAGAGTTGTACATCACTCTCATCAACGTACAACAACAATAACGCCCATCTTCGTCTATGTTGATCGTCTCGTAGAAATTGTACCCGGTTGTACTCCTTTCCACCGCTTCACCACCATCACCCTCTCCTCTTGAAAAACACAAAACAAGAACACAGATCTATCAACTACAAACACCGAACTCATTCCTTGGATTTGATGAGGAGATTCAGTCGACGATGGTGGGAAATGAAATGAAGCTGGCAATGAAGGGTTCCGATGAAGATGAGGAGTGAATCGAAAATGAGGCCACGACGATGACGACGACGGATCTCCATGACGATGGTGGAGTTTTGGGTGACGAAATACACGATGTTGGGGCAATGGTGGTCCGGAGCAGAGAGAGGAGAGGAGGAGATCGAGGATAAGAGGGTGGGTGAGTAGATGATGGGAGGTGGATCAACGTATTCTTCTTTTTAGAGTAAATGTGATTCATCTCAAATCTTAACCTATTGTGTTAAGTTTTTAAAAGATGTATTTATAGGGTGTTAAAATTAGGTGTTGTATTGATGGGAAAAAGATATTAAAAAAGATGAACTTCTAGGTAATTTCCACTATTAGTATTACCAATACTAGGAATTTAGAATCTAACATCATCTTATAATTTGGAACACGAGGTCAAGAAACTGCTTAACAATACATTTTGAAGTTCAAGGTACGACAAATTGAGCTAAAATCCCTAAGTAGAATTTTCCTATACCATACTCCCCTAAATTTTTGAAAACACACTTCACTCCCCCTCTCATTACACATTTGCATTTCATCGAATATGGTTTCTTTTTTAAAGGAATCTTTTACTTGTGGGCCTCATCTTGATCAATTTTTACTCCTTTCTCCTGACATCCTTCTGCCTCTTTTTCCCTCCATTTTCCCTCAATTATTTCCCAGCTTTCCTCCATATTTTCCTTCAATTTCAGGGTTGTAGGGAACCAAATTCACCTGCATATTCAATTCATTTCTTGGAGCAACACCACACATTCAATTTATTCATCTTTTGTTTTTTCTTCAATTTCACCAACCCCTAACAATGTTGCAATTCCACCATCAAATCAAGTTGAGTTAAACCGAGTTCTCTTTCCTCCACACAAATCGAGTTAAGCTCAAATTGCTTCATTAATATCGTATTATGATTTATTATGTTGGTTATGAGATTATGTATGAAGTATTATGAGAACTTGTATATATTGTTTTTGGATTATGATCTATTCTGAGAATAAATTGTTTTATTGATTCTATATTATGATCTATTATGTTGGTTATGAGACTTTATTATAACCAATTATGTTTTATTCAGCATTGAGAGTGTGTATTACCATTTATTATGATATGTTGTGTGCACTATGTATTTGAAACCCCGCCGTAAAAAGTAGTGTGATAATAGTGTACTTTTTAATAGATGTTGTATAAAATTGTATGCTACCATCAAGTGTGTTAAAAGATACAGTATACAAGGGATTCATTGTAGTCCTCAATATAAGAATCCTAGCATAAATTTGTCAGTTTGCGTCGTGGGTTAAAAGCACAACTTTCATTATCCAAAGTGAAGTACATACATAATATAATGATTCTCATGAATCAGATTTGACTACAAACCCAAACAACTTGATTAATTAGGGAAATTACATCATTTTAGCAACAACGCTAAGACAACTATAGCAGAAATAGAAGTAATTGATAATTTCAAGAATCCGACGGCAATCTCTAAATCTTTGGCTCTGTCAGGTAGGGCAATGCATCAACAGCCACAATTCTGAATAGCAATGGTCAAAGATGGTGAAATTGATTTTTCATTGGGCTGGCACCAAGAGAAAAATCCACATTCCTTTTTTTTTTTTTTAAGTATAGTTTACCTTTCGTTTTTCTTTCTCGACCAATAATTTGAATTGGGGGAATCTTGAACCAACAACAATATTGTGCTGTGTAGGTGATGAAGGAATTGACACCGTCGTTAGTGTTTGATTGTAGTTATTTTCTCATGGAGAAGTTAATTTAAGATGCGAATTTCAGGTGGATCGGTGAAATTAGTGTGATGTGGGAATTAGGGTTCAATGTGGAAACGAGAACAATTTGGGTTGATTTAGAGGATAAATTGGTCCAAAAGAGAGAAATAAAGGGCAATTTGGTCCAAAACTCTTGGTTTGGAAGGGCAATTTTGTCCAAAATACTTGGATTGAAAGGACAATTTGGTCCAAAATGATAAAATAAAGGATAAAAAATTAGTTTATTTAATTTGTTTTATAAAATACGAAAAAAAGATGCAATATATATTTGTCAAATTTACATCTACATAAAATAAAGACTTTTAATCGATTTAATGTATATACTTATAAGATATTAATTAAAATTACACATCAACCTCATATTTTTTGGTATGTTGATGAGAACTTTTATTTTGTTGCCCATGTAAGTTTTGAAACAAGATCAAATTATCATAAAATGAAGTAACACAACAACTTCACATTTATTTGTATTTGATAAGTTTATGAGACTAAAATGCTAGGCAATTGTCCATTTAAGTTTTGAATCATGATCAATTTATCATAGGAGGAAGTAACATCATGTAAGTTTTGAATAAATATCAATTTGTCATGTAAGTTCGTGTAGGTTCATGTAAGTTCATGTATGTTAATGAAACTACTTTGGTACTATTGTCCATGTAACTGCATGAAACCACTTTGTAACTTTACACTACCGTTGATTACCTACATGAACATTAACTTTGGTACTATTATCCTTATTTTATCTTCATGAGGCACAAACCATTCCATATAATAGATTTACAAAGTCAATTAGCAAGATGATGTATACAACTAACAACTTGTAAGACGTTTAGTCACAATGCTTTGTACAACTAACAACTTTTTATACACTAATTACATAATTCAGTACAAGACATAACAAAAAGAGGATAAGTATAATAATATAAAGTACATAAATTGAAAGTTACAGTACACCAAGCAAAACAAGCTAGTCATTTTTTAGGAATGTAGTATAAAACACAGCAAATACTTGACTCATGTTATAAAATACAGTACAGAGAACATCTCATTTACATCATTTCCAAAAACAACCATTACATATTTTGAGTACATAGTACATAAAAAACAACACCCAAGTAGGATAGATTACATGTGACACAACATTTCATAACAGTTTCTTCAATACCCAAGCTATTTAACCCTTCGATTTGTCTTCCCAAACAGAATGCGTCCTTTAAGAAGGACAACGCGATTTGTCCTCTTCAAGTCATTATGTTCCTTGTTGAATGGAACAAAAACATCATCGACGCCAATAAACATACCATGAGGGTCAGGATTCCACTTAGTGATGATTGCTTTGAGACGAAGTGAATTTACAAGTCACCTCGATGTGTACAAAAAATGACAAAAAAGGTTGTTTCTCAACTTCTTAAGACACAACACAACACCATATTCAAATAGCCGGAAAACATAACATTTCGGCGTAAGATCCCTTATCGGTATCCCATATAAAGCAATCCCTTCAGCTCAACATCTCCCCCTCCAAGACAAGAATCAACATAGTATTTCACACAACCACATTCTTCACATGCATTTCAATGAACACCTTGCATGCATCCTCAAACACCCGTATTTGCGATACATACTCACCATCGTCATCCCAACAAAGAAATATGCACCAAACTCATGACTCTGAGCCTCAATGTACCTTAACCCCAATCCTAACGTCCTCAAGTTCACAATCGGTTTGAAATTAAACGCGAAAAAAAACTATCAGGAACCAAATATCTCCTACTCATCTCGATTGTGGTGGAGGATTTGGTGATTATGATTGTAGGGGATTTGGCGGTTTCAATTATGGTGCTTTCGGTTGAATTTGGAGCATGTAGAGGGGAGAAAGAGAAGTGAGCGAATGGTGTTGGTTTCAGGATTCAAAAATGAAGAAGGAAAAATGAGAAATGTTGTTTTGACTTGTTGACTAGTTATTGGTATAAAATAATGGGGTTATGAAAATATGTTGACGTGAAGTATGAAATGAGGAGTAAGAGGTAGGGGAAAAATGGATGAGAGATTTTAAAATAAGTCTCCATTCAAGGAATTATATGTAGGCATACCTCAAAAAACAAAAAAAAACAAATATCTCATGAGAAACTTTTCAATCCATGATTTTTGATGTGTGTGTAAACACGCATCGTTTTCTTAGTTAAAGTTACTTGTTTTTGTGAAGTTTATTGTTAATTTTTGTAATTATAGTTTTTTTTTACTATATAAAGCATCGATACTGTCGTATTTCTTATTTTCGTTAAAGAATTGAAGAAATCAAAATTTTATTTGGTGGAGTGAATATTTTAGAGTTTTCAAGAATATTTTGGAGTGCTTGGAGGTGATTTTCATGTTCTACTATCTATTAGAAAAAAAGAGATCAAAGCAAAAATGGAATTAAATTATAAAAATTATGCGAGTTTGAAAATCGACTGATTTTGTGATCTTTGGCACGGCCTGTGTGACATGATTATCAAAAGTTCCTGAGAACGGGCTGTGTTGGGTGTGTCTGTTTTTCACGGGCCGTGCCTAACCATAAATCTGCAATGCTTATCATCGTTATTTTGGGAGAAATTAGTTATTTTTCATTTTCCTATAAATATCCACTACGAAATATCATTTTTCAAATGGAAAGCATCCGATCCAATCCGGGACGATGAATTGCATGGATAACATCGAGAGTTACATCAAAGAAGATTGAGATCTACGTCACGTTACGTTCCACCATCAAAGAGACGATCATCGACCGTCATCTAGACCAAGCTCTGTTGGTTTTGGGTTTAATATCTCTTTTTTTTTTATTCGTTGTGATTTGTAATGACTTATTGTGATCGTTTCATTTATTATTAATTTCTCATTATGATGGATATAGCGTAAAAATTTGAGTATGACTTAGTGATTTAAACTTGTTCATGAATTTTATGAGATGTGATATTGGGTTTTAATAGTTTCATGTTCATAATTTATGGTATCATTTTATGTGTTGATGATATTCATACTTACTTTTCTATTGTAGTTAGATTGATCATCTAAATATGATAGACAAGTATGTATGCAGTCAAGCGATTCTCTTTTGATTGATGATAGTAACAAGTTTATAGGTTAATGAATTTTCTTTTGGTAACCTATGATCATATGAATATGAGCATGATGTGATGTTAATCTATGTTAGGTCAATATCGTGAGGTGTTATTGGAATATTTTTAATGCAACATACTTAGTTTGTGTTATATTCTTATTTAGAAATAGAGTAATTATGTTAGTTTGATTATGACATGCTTTATGGTAACCAATAGCTTATTTTGACAACTCTTTTTTTGTTGAACTTAATTACAACACCTACCATAGAAGAAAATGAGATGAAAAATATTAATGTATGATTAAAATCCATGACAAATGAAAGTCTTGAAAGCCATACGTTGTGTCGAACTAAATTAAGCTCTCAAGAAAAATCTAAATTTGAACCATCTTACTTTATTACGTTGCTTTCCTTAATTTTTCTATTTTTGTAACACCTTCTCCCAATTTTTATTTTATTGAGCTTAATTGACTAGGAATATTTCACTAGCTTAATAATCACCATATAATTTCAGCTTATTATCTAACTTCTCGTGGGATTGACACACCTAATCACTATATCATACATTTTTTTTTGGGAATTAATTTTCTCGCATAACGACACGTGCACTTACTGGGTTTAAGCATAGTTGGTACATGGGTTTTGAGATTTGATCAACTAATTAAAAAAGTCTTTTGACCATTGTTTATATAGAAATGAATTGTGATAAGTTGTGTTGGCTTTAGTCATCTGTCGATTTAAGAATACAAGTGCACTTACTGGTTTTAAGCATACCTCAGGCTTCGAATCTACCACTCTCAGTTTCTAATTTGTGTATAGAGGTATTGCTAAATAGCAACATGGATTGTTTTCAGCAAAGGTATTCACAATAAGACCATAATTGTAACTGAAATCAAAGTACACAATAAAAGAAATTTCCAAAAAGATTCAGTGCGAACTTGACACTTTAGAGATCTACATGTACATGCTACAAAGATAATTACCCATAAATTCAAGCTCGTATGGAAAAACCAATAGGAACTATGAAATAATATTTTGAAAAATTACATTTAATCAGTTATATAGTAGAACTACGGTTTGAGAGTGTGAGCTCAGGTTGATGACGAGGAGATCCTCTCATCGGCGCCAAGCCCCACCGTTGGATGAGGACGACCAAAAAGGGTTCTGGCAAGCTGTGGTGCTCAAACATGTGACGATGAAAGAACGATTGAATGTGCTGTGAGACCTAGGGTTTGTGATGTGAAGGCCCAAACGGAGAAGATAGTGATGGATGTTGTGCAACCTTGATGGGCTGACATTGTGGAAGGGAAAAACATGATGATGGTGAAAGATGATACACGAGGAGGTATGGAGAAGCTGGAATCAAATCGCAGAAGTCAGAATGGATTGTCACTGGATTTTGTTGATTATGGAGATGACGATTTGATAATTTCGATCGAGGATATTAAGGAGGAAAGACATTATTGGATGTTTGTGCTTATTGGATATGTAGTTGGGGATAAACTTCCATTTGCTACGATGAAGAACTTTGTGGATAATCAGTGAAAGGGGATTGTGCAACCTAAAATACTTCTCCATGAGTCAGTGTACTTGGTTATAAATTTTCAGACATTGAAGACATGGAGAAGATTCAGAGCAGAAACTGGTTTGTGAATTCGAGGTCTTTAGTTTTGAGGAGATGGGAACCTAATATCAAGTTCGATGATGCCTTACTTGATAAGGTTCCTGCATGGATTCAGTTTCCCCGATTAAATATACAATTTTGGGGTAAATCTGCTCTGGGGAAGATTACGAGCAAACCAGGATGAAGAAATATTCAATAAAGATTCTTGGTTTTTTGAAAACCAGGGTGAAAGTTGCTCATTTCCATAGGATTTTCTCTTCTTGTTTTTGTAACTGGGGTGTAATAAACAACTACTATTTTGCTAAAAATGGTAGGATTTGGATTTGTTGGGATGAGTCATATTTTGAGGTCAAGTACATTGTTGGTACTGACCAGGTTATGCACTGCGAAGTTAAGTCTGTTGATGGTACGTTTTCTTCCATAGTCTTACTTGTTTATGCATTGAACCCTAGACTACAGAGGCGCAGCTTGTGGTAGGAGTTGATGAGGTTCAAGGATACGTGTTGTATGCCTTGGGTAGTTTTGGCTGATTTTAATGCTTATGTGAAAGAAAAGGAGAAAGTGGAATATGAGAGGATTACGGTGGAACCTTGTGGTGAGATGCTGTATTGTATGAATACATGCAGTCTTGAGGACTTACCTGGTGTTGGTTGTTTACACACGTGATGTAATAATGAGAGTTCTGAGTCATGGATACGCATCAAACTTGACAGAATTCTGGTAAAAGAAAGATGACATGAGAAATATACAGCCAATGCTCTTTTCTTAGAAGCTGGACTTTCTGATCGCTGTCCCATGATTTTTCAAATGATAAAAGAGAATAAGAAGGCATACCAGTTTATGTACCTCAACATTTGGAACAGAAATCCTCAGTTCTTTTAATTGGTTTAGAGGGGATGGGAGGCTTCTATTGATGGATATCCTATGTATAGAATTGTAAAGAAGCTGAAAGGTTGGGGACCAGAAGATATGCCAGGAGTAGACTCGAGTGCAATCATGCACCGATTTTACATTGACCCTGACGCAAAATTGATAAACAAAAAAGAATAAAAAATGAAGCTTCGCCCCCGAAAGAAACAAAGCGATCGCTCGGAGGTCGAGAAGTTGTTAAGAGCAGGCTTCATAAGAGAAATCGTCTATCCGGATTGGTTGGAAAATATAGTCGTGGTGAAGAAAGCAAATGGAAAATGACGAATGTGCACGGACTTCACAGACCTGAACCGAGCATGTCCAAAGGATTGGTATCCTCTTTCCCGGATAGATCCGCTCCTTTATTCCACCTTAGTGTACAAATTGCTATCATTCATGGATATATCTCGGGGTATAACTAGATTGAAATGGCCCTCAAAGATGAAGAGAAGACATCCTTCATTATAGAGGGGGACCTACTGCTACAAAGTTATGCCTTAAGGCCTCAAGAATGTAGGAGCGACCTATCAAAGGATGGTCAATGATGCTTTTGGTCCATGGTTAGAAAGTATCATGGAAATCTACGTTGATGATATGCTAACCAAATTGGTGGAATTGGGGGTACACACCAAAGACCTGGGGATGACCTTCGGGGTCCTTAGGGACTACAAAATGCAGCTCAAGTCAGCCAAGTATGCCTTCGAGGTCAGATCAGGAAAATTGTTGGGCTACATGATCCCAAGCTGGGGAGTAGAGGCAAACCCAACGAAGCTTCAAACCATCCTCGACATGATAACCCCTAGAGAATAAAGAAGACATTCAAAGACTCACCGATTGTTTAGCCGTGCTCGGGAGATTCCTCTCTCGAGGGTCGGAGAGGGTAATACCCTTCTTCAAAGCTCTGAGGGGAGCATCAGTCAACCTGGAATGAATGTTGAATTGATCTCAAAGTTTTTTAAAGGCAAATCGCCTTCCATAGTGTCTTTCTCTGATAACTGGAGAAAAACTCTATATTACTTAGCAGTATCCCCAAAGGCAAATTCAGCTATTTTGCTTTGAATTGAGGATGGGAAGTAAAAACAGGTCCATTGAGGATCATGTACACCAGTTTACGGATTCAAAGCTGGTGACAAACCGAATGAATTGTGGATGTGTGGTCGAGAAGAAGATGAAAAGTTACTAGAAAGTGGCCAAAATGTTAGTTGGAGAACTTTCTGCACTGCAAGTGCAGCAAATTCCCTGGGGGCAGATATGATAACTGACAGATTGAGCAGGTTCACATAGACTGGGAAAAATCGAGTGAAGAAAAATATAATGTGGAGATCATCCAAGCTTCGAGAGCCTCAACTTCGGAACAAGTTGCTCCAGTGGCTATCCTGCCTTCTTGGATGGACAATATCCGAAGTTACATCGATAGGAGCTCTGCCCGATGATCCTCATACAGTATAGAAGACACGACAAAGGCCCTCGAGTTCCTGATGCTATGGGATAACCTATACAAAAGAGCTTACTCATCACGCCTTTTGAAATGTGTCACCGAAGAAGTAGGAAGATTGATATTCGCTTAGATCCACTTTATGGTATGTTGGAACCACCATAGTGAATGCTCATACAAAGAGGCCTAAGACAAGGATATTTCTTGCCAATCATGCATACCAATGCAACTGAGCTAGTGAAGAGTGTTGACCAGCTCTAGAGAACGACGGACAACATTAATCAACCTGCTCACAACTATCGAGATCACTTGGCCCTTCTTACAATAGGGAATTGACATCCTCGGGCTATTTTCTTTAACGACTAGTCAAAGAAAATTTGCCATCATGACAATCGAGTACTTTACCAAGTGGGTGTGTAACGCCTCGGCTGACCCGGGTACTCGGGTCCAGCACGCGGTTCGTCATCAAGAAACCATTTTTCAGGTTCAAAGAAAATTTGCCATCATGACAATCGAGTACTTTACCAAGTGGTTGTGTAACGCCCCGGCTGACCCGGGTACTTGGGTCCAGCACGCGGTTCGTCACCAAGAAACCCTTTTTCAGGTTCATCCTCACTTGCACACATCCTGGGAAACTTCCCAGGAGGTCTGTGGAGTTTTAATGTGATGAGCTACCGAAAAGAAAGGTGCACCTTGTTGATATAGGTAATACTATCAAACCATTTAAGTATTTCCTTGGGGTATTACAGGGTGAAAACCAAAACGGTCTTAAAAATAACAGGACGAGCCACCACCGGCTTTGTCTGGAAATCCATTGTTCGTCGATTTGGGATATCCCGGATTCTCATTTCCGACAATGGTACCCAATTTATCGAGAAGAACTTCGAGAAATTCTGTTTTGAGCACGGGATCGAGCAATGCTTTGTCTCGGTAAAACACCTTAAAAAAAATGGACAAGTTGAGTTAGTTAACAAAGAAATCAAGAAGGCCATGGCCCAGAGGTTGACGGATGCAAATGGTCTCTGGGTGGAAGAACTGCCCAAGGCATTATGGGCATATCATACTATCCCAAATTAGTCAACCGAATAATCACCTTACAGTCTAGGTTATGGAATGGAAACAGTAGTTCCCGTTGAAGTCTAGTATCCAAGCCCAAGAAGATGTGTTTTCTATCTGAGAAGAAGCCATATTTGAAAAGGGAGGAACTCGATCCTAGGGGAAAATAGGAGAAAGCCATGTTTAATGCCAGAGCGTATCTGCAAAAACTCACCAAGTATTTCAAAAAGAAGGTGAAACCCCGCACTCTAAAGTTGGGAGATTTAGTTCTCCGGAATGAAAAGTCTCAAACTTTGTTTTCATTAATTTGTTTCTTTAATCTTGTCTCCTTCTTTGTATGTTTAAATTCCTAAAAGGAAAAAATCAATTACTACAAGTTGAAAAATCATAGTATTTGAGAGCATTAATGTTGGGGCCCCGAGTTAAAAAGTCTAAGACCAAATGAAAGTTTGAATTATAAATTGATCCTTGCAAGCTCTTGAAACGGTTAACTAGAAAGGTCAAAAGGTGAATTCAACCAACTTGATGCGCTTTCAAAAGGCATCAATCAAACCTACCTGTGAAACCCATAATGGTCTTGGCTCGAAACCAGGGTCGTGGCAGGTATTGGGTCTTAGGGTCTCAAAACTTGAGTCTAAAAAAACCACAAGGATCTAACGAAAACCTAAAGGTCTTAGAAACCAGGCTTAAGAGGATCGACCGAGGCATTAACTGACCATCGGTTATGAGCATGAAGCCCCGGGTTAGAGGCCAACAACAACGTTTCACGCAAAAAGCCAATCACGAAATAAGTTATATCAAATAAAGTACAATAACAATTGTAAATAAATGAGAATTGTACTGAAAGAAAGGGAAACCTGGGGACATACCCCTAAGCCCCAACTGTCAAATAAGATTTTACAAGCAAATAAACATCCAAGGATATGCTCCCCGACAAAAACTCAAAGCGATGGAAACTAAGAGTTAGTTGACATCCCTTCCAGATTTTGTTTCCTCCTGAGCTTCACCTTCTTCCCTGGCCTTCCAGTTCTCCTCCTCGAGACCGTCCTAATTGGCATCATCATCCTTGGCTTCTTCCGCTTTGACCTCGGTAGTTCTTTCCCGGGCTTAACTTTTGAAGGGGTCCACTCGTCCTCTTCCGAAGTAAGAAACCAGCCGGCCTCCTGCCAAATCTCAGGACACGAGGTTATCTCCAAGTACGGGAGCTGAGTCAGGTAGCAGCTTCGAGTGCTAAGATCTGCCCAAATGTATACTTGTACCCGAATTCGAAATAGGCCTGATCCGCTTTGGCAGCCTTCTTGGTTTCCTCCTTTTATATCTTCCATAGGTCATCCTTCATCTGGTAAACCGGTCACTGTGAGTCCAGAGCTAACACTCCCGCTCCATTAGGACACTAGTGAGCTCAGCTATCTTATCATCCTAGACCGACATTGCATCCAGCATCGTCTTTAGCTGAGACCTTACCTGAGTTTTCCATAGCGATCTTTTGGGCCTCATTCTTAGCCGTCTCGACCTTAGAAACTTGATCTTTAAGAGCTCGAAAGACAGTGTTGAAATTCTCGATCAAGGAACAAAGTTCCGACACCCTGAAAATGACCTGTCATGACAAGGACAAAGGTCAGAAGGAAAGCCAAAGTAATAAACCAGATAGGTTTGAGAGAATCCCAAAATCTTATCCTGTATAAGTCATTATACGTGTCTCAAACTAGCTTTGTCGTGCAAGATGGTGTCCTTTGGCAGAACCATAGAGAGAATAGTCTTGCGACCATCAAAGTCTAGGTAGTGGCAGGATACCTTGAGATTGACGTACCAAGATTTGATATCCACATTCTATCTAGCAGCCATTAAGATCGGTGTGCCTATCTAGCAGCCATTGCAAAAAACGGGCACACCGATCTTCTTTGCAGTCGGGTTTTATGCAGGTTTTTTATACTGAGAAGCAATGCCCTACCTTACCGAAGTTGTATCACGTGAGCTTAGAGTCCCTTGGTGTAGGGGAGTCTCTGTTAGGCCTTTCCATCTTTTTGAAGTATTTTCTGAATCGTTTGCTCAACATGATTAACTCCTCGCTTGAGGCTTCTAACTGTGAGTCAGAAGACTCTTTTATAGCAACCCTCTTCTTTGAATTTCTGATTTGAGCCTTGAGGGAGATGCGCTATTTGTTTTGATCCATCACCTAAGTCTTTCTCTACTCAAGCTCTAAATTGTAAGTCAACAGGACACCATAGAGGTTAGAAAGAGTGATTTGGTCCATTTTCCTGGACTCTCTTATTGCAATAACCTTGGTGTCTCACTTAGGGGTGAGATACCTCATAAACTTAAATTTAACCTTTTGAGGAGAAATATTTTCCCCAAGGTCCCTCAAAGTATTGATAAGAATATTGGATCTATCAAAGAACTCTGTCAACATCTCATTGTCATTCATCTTTATAAGTTCATATTGATGAATTTGAAGATTCAGTTTGTTTTCACGGATTTCATCCGTGCCATCATTTCTTAGTATCAAGGCATCTCATGCCTCATTTCCTGATTTGCAATGTATTACTAATTCAAGCATATCACTCTCTAGGGATTTTAGAATAATCCCTAAGGCTCGCTTGCAACATGAATGAGTTCCTTGTCCTCTTCAGAGAAATTTTTTTCCTCTTTGGGATCAACTTTTCCTATATCGTTTGGATCCATAGAAGGGCCCATAGGGATGAATCTCCTTTTAAGGATAGTCTTTCTCATTCGCTCATTAGCCTGGTAAAATAAAATATCATTCTGGCCTTCCAATGATTGAATGTGATCTTTGAACAATAGAGGATGAACATAATATGGAATGAGCACTTTACTTGCACATGGCATGCTTTAAACACATATTAGTAACTTATTTGCAAGTTAAAACAAGGTAGAGTTCCTTCTCAAAAGTTGTTGAGCCTTAAAGGTTGTTTCTGATACGAATTGATGGTCAGGGGATAACTTGCTGAGAGATTAAAGGGGTTGAATAGTCTCTTCTTTCGAACCTTTCCATAAAACTACTAAAATTTAGTTAGACAGTAGAGTTGTTCTAAGATTGTTGTAGTAATGTGGAACCTTACTGCAGTAACGTTGGTTATTTTTAGTGTATTGTTGGTTGATGTTGATTAGCAGTAGAGTTAAATATAATGAAAATAGTAAGGTAAATAAAAAAGGTTTTTATACTATTTAGAGTATATAGTTAAAATACAGCTATATAACTTAGTCATGTCTTTCCTTGATTATCAGTGTGATAAAACAAAAGGATAGCACTACGTGTGATTGTTTAAGGCTCACAATCAACCTGTCACTTCACAATGAGAAAATGACAATACAAATTGATTATATGATCTTTCCTTCCCCTCAACAAGATTTAGAACAGTCCCTTGAAATCGTTTGTGTAACAATAGTGCTATTCTACTCCACTGTCAATAGCTGGCTCAGATCATTAATTATCAACTTCTTTCTCAACTCATTTGAAGCTTTACTGTGCTTGTCTTTCGAAGTAAAGTAGATTCAGCAATTCAAAGGTATTGAAATCTTCGACATTGGCTCTATATTTATAGACAATCCCAAATTTCTATCCCTTGTTGAACTCGTTCTTTCTTGAAAATGTCACTTTCATGCCATCTGGAACCATATTCACAAAGTCATGTCCTCTGGTGTTGATGCATAGAAGTACGTTGACATGACACACAAAAGGCAACCCGTGAACTTTGACTTCTTTTGAACCCCTTATGTAGAACTCAACCTTCCTGTTCTTCATCCTTGGTGCAGTAATCTCGCAGAAGTAATTCAGGATCTACTTCACTTTTATCTAGACCTTTTTCTTGAACTCAATCTTACTGTCCTTCAACCTTGCTGTAGTAATCTTCTTTCTGTATTCCTTTGAATTAGCCTTGCTGCGTTTTTTTTTTTAATTAGCCTTGCTATATTCCTCTCTGAACCAATCTTACTACGTACCGGTTGCAGACTCACTTTTCAAGCAGAACAATCTGAACCTTAGTATATACTGAGATATTTTACGATTAGAGTTTGGTATCACTCAATTTTTAAACATCATGAGTGTGACTCAACAACTTTTAGAGCAAGTCCAACCATAGAGTTAAAATGAGTATATTCATTATTATAATTTATCATCAAAAAGTATTTTTGACCCAAATTATGGAACCGTTGTTCCAATATAGGATAATAATTTTTGTTGGTCAGATTTAATCTTATTGTATAAACCCTTAGTCACTATTAAAGGTTTTAAGACTTTTCATATATTGCATTTCATATCATGTCAACTCACGTGTCTTTTACAGGTTTATGACATGGGAGAAATTATCACATAAGATTAATATAGTTACCTAATATGGTCGTACTATGAACAATTAAACAAGATGAACTCATAATGTCGTTGCGTGCACGTTAAAGGGTTAATTAAACCCTCTCTAACTAGTCATGTAAATCGTGACTCTCCCAATCATTAATAATTACAGGAATTACTTTATAATACGGATGTAGGATTTTCAGGCATGTAACATGAAACTAATTATATTAATTCCATATATAACAGGTGATTACCACATAATTAAGGATTTTCAGACATATAACATGCAATTAGTTATATTAATTCCATATATAACAAGTGACTACCATGACATTCGTATTTAGGATTTTCAGACATGTCTTATGAAATTAATCATATTAATTTCATGTGTAGCAGGTGATTATCATGGTGTTTCATGTTTTTAAGTAAATATCATATTTAATTATATTCGGGGTTATCTGGAAATAATTTCCCACATGTTAAGCAGGTTAGGTATTTTATAACGTTTTCTGATGTTTTCATGACTTGATAATTCGTAACAAAGATAATAATTATTCGTATACATGGTGTCACACAACAAAATCAAACGATATTCAAGATTAGTTGCATCGTTATCCTTTTTAGCATGCATATTAAATATTCACTGACAAAAAAGGAACAACAAGATTATTATTCTTTTATTGAACATGTAATTTATATGATCAAACAGTTACACAATTCAAGTCATGCATTACCTTGTCATGATTAAAACCAAAAATTGTTGAATTTACTCAGGCTTAATCCTCTTGCGGTGTATCAAGTATACCTACAAATATAACACAATATATGTATCATTGGTTATAGATGATGAGTATATAACTATGTACACTTCGATATACACACAGTTATTATATTATATATGCTTTTAACATAACATAAACTAAACAAAGGGATAAAGTCCCTTTCTTCCTCCTGCATAGGTACGAACTAGGAACCAGGAAGCTTGGGGATGTGTTCAAGCGGAGTATAGGTAATCGACGGTGGTCGGGCTCAAGTCGTCGGTCATCGGGGGGACTTCGGGAAGGTCCAACATGATCAAAGAAGGCCGGGAACAGGTCAGGGAACGGGCGAGCTGTGTTGACATCACGCAAAGGTCGTCATCGTCGAGCTTGGTGGTCGGATCTTGATCGGGATCAAAGGGTTTGGGTTCTCTCTTATTGTAATCGCTGCCCTTGTGTGCGACAAGGCTTCAAGCAATGAATCTGTTCATCGTCGGTTGGGGAGTGGTTCGGTTTAGATTGATTCCAGCGTCCTAGGTGGTCGATTATGGTCAAGGATGGTCGTCGGTGTCACAGATGGTTGGAATCCGGTCTGATAGTGATGGTTGTGGGTTGTCGGGGTTACGAACTAACCTATTCGGAGACAAGAAAAAGAGAAGAACTTATTCTTATATTTGATTCTGAATCTGGATTTGTTTCATCAATTGAACGTACCTCAGCTATTTATAGGATACGTAACTAAGAAGATTGATATGAATGATTATCATATCTTATGTTAATCCTTATTAAAAAAAATTTGAGATATTTTGAAAGAATATGTCGATTTTTAGATATTATTTAACTCTATCTCCCAAATAATATCTTAGCTTAATATAAATTAATAACCAAAATGATAGTTAAATGTTGTTAATTAAATTATAAAAATTCAGGGATATTATAATTTTAGAACCATATGATTTCAAGTGATTCTTAAATGAAAAAATGATATGAAAAAAATGACTAAACTCAAATTTGATTTTAAATTTTCTTTTGTTTTTTTAAACTGGATTTGATTAATAATGGAATACTCTTTTTGCATTTTAATGTCAAATTATAAATATGAAACAACATTTGACTCATAGTTAGACTTGCTCCCATAGAAGTTTGGGGATTATTCAGACAATAGGAAAAATCTCATCTTTATTATGATGGAGATAATAAATAGATCTTGTTCTTTTCACTTCTTGTAAGAGAGTATTCATTCTGTTCAAGAACAATTACTATGACATGTACTTCAAATCTTTTTATAAAACAATCAAACATTAATTTGTTTATAAATGTTTTATTATATAATGATAAAAATAAATTAAATTATGAATTTTAATATAAAAAAATAAATACTACATACGTCTCAAATAAATTATGATATATTGACTTAATTCGTTTATTAAGAAATTTATTGACTATGTATAATTTGATCAAATCCTTTTGGATTTGTAGGAAGAAATATGACTGGGTATAATGAGAATGAGTTAAAATTGTGAATGGATAGAAAGGAAAAAACAATGATAATGATAAAGATGTGATATTAATTAAATATAATAAAAGAATTTATATACAAAAATATTGCTAATTTTAAAAATATTATAATTTATATAAAATATTTATAATTAATAATATATCATAAATCATTAACATTAAGAATAAAACATATCAAAATTTGTATCCTTGTCATTTTTCTTGAACGGTGGAGCCTTGGGGTATTTGTGTTTTGATATTGTCGAAATTTTTTGAGATCTTGGCTAAATAATTCAGGAGAAAAATATAAAGCCAAAAAAACCACGTCATCACCTAAAAATATCCGTGTAGCATCTCACTATCCCGAAATCCCATCCATCATAGACCATCTCCACCCCCAAATCTCAACCACGAAACCCTAATTTCTCCCTCTGAACACCCAAAAATCCCCTAATCCGATCCCAAATTGATGCCAAATCCACAACCCTCTCTGAAATCCATCTCAAAATCATCCCCAAATGTCTCAATCCCAACTCGAATCGCCGATTCTCCTCATCAAACCCCCAAATCACGCCCGGGCAATCCCCAATCCCTCATCGCCGCCATCGCCATCGATTCACCTCGAAATTAGGCTCTTTTATGTGAGGATTTCCCCTTGTGTGGTCGATTCGGTCCCTGATCATCTGACCCTTCGACATCTGAGGAGGAAGTTGGGGGTTTCGTTGGAGATCAATGGGGTTAGGGTTCCTGCATCGGATTCGGTGTCTACGGTGTTGCGGCGAGATAGGGTGGATAATGTGTCGTCGGAGGTGACTTACGTGAGCACGGATAGTGTGAGATTGACGGGCGGGGTGGAATTCGAGGTGTTTGAAGGGGATGATGTGATGGTGCTTTGTGGGTCTCTTGAGAGGGAGAATTGGAATAGTGATTCGAGGAACGAGTGGAGCATGGAATGTTTCGGGTCTTTGGGTGATAGGAAGTCGAAGTTTGTGCAGCCGAAGATGGGGGTTTCGGCTCCATCGATCGAGGTTTATGTTGCTGGGTGTTGGAATGGGGCACCAGTGATTTTGACAAAGATTTTCAATGTTAGTCCGAGGAGGAAAAGTAGGTGTGGTGTGCTTGATGTGATTCCGGAGGATGATGAGGTCGAGCAGGAGGAGAAGAGTGGGGATGAATTTTTGAAGGAAAGGAAGTTGTTGCAGGTATTGATGTTTTGGTTATGATTTTATTGGTGTATGATGTTCTTGCTTGATGTTTTTTGTTTGGATCAGTGTAGGATTTTGGTGCAGTTATGTTTTCTCTTGCTTTATGCAACTTGCTTTGTTATGTGGCCGTAACAAAGTACTTCAACGGATTCATGTGGAATATTGTAAATAGTTGTGAAAGCAGAGCCGTAGATATCATGTGGATTCCTGGTAATCACACGTTTGTTGCGATTTGTTATTATGGTGTGCTGTAGATAGGGGTGTTCCAATCGAGGATTTGCAAAAAAAAATCTATTCCAAAGTTTTACGATATTGCTCATGTATGGGCAATATGATAGCAGATAGCTGGGTGCTGTATGGTTGAGGATGGCAAATCCTTTGTAGATTTTGTTAATTTGATCATGTCACTGATGAATGCTAGACTGTGGACAGGGTTCTATATATTTGCCTACTTTTTCCTTTTGGTTTGGACCCCCGTAGTGTCAATCTTTTTAGTATTCCTTTGCTTCTATTGTGACCCAGGAAGAAGATTTGGTCTTGAGTCCTTTTGATTCGTTTTGCTTCATTATGGTACGCATCACGGACTCCTTTCTCGGCTTGTTCTAGGTGTCACTACCTTGTCTCGTGCCAGATATGAAAACAGATAGTGATTTCAAATTTACAAATGATGCCCATTTCCTCGGTGGCCGGCTTATAATGGTTGCTCAATCTCCTCCCTGTGCAATGTTCGTTGTTTCAGATGCTCAACTATCCCCCCCCCCCCCCCCCGAATATAATGCAATCGACTTCTCTATCTTGAGAGTTTTTTCCATAATTAAATATATACTGGAGTGCCCTCTTCTCTTGTTCCATTGGCACTGCATTTCTCTTGTGATTGCATCTTCATGTTATTGTTTGATGATTATGCAATTTCTCTAATCTTTGATTACTTGGCCTGTTGCTGATCTAAGCACTCCATTTTGTGGTTCTGTAGTTCAGTGAAATGGAAGAAGATGTGTATGAGCCAGGTGGGAAAATTGGTCGCAGCTTGTATTCCGATGCCATGTGCAACAGTGAAGATGGTCAGCTGACTTGGTTCAATGCCGGGGTGAGAGTTGGTGTTGGCATTGGGCTCGGGATGTGCCTTGGGCTCGGAGTTGGTGTGGGGTTACTTATGCGCTCGTATCATGCAACTACTGTGACCTTCAAGAAAAGGTTTTTATGATGCTGATCTTGACAACTCTAGGACCAATGTCGACTGCAAAGTTCCATCGTTATTAGTTAGTCCTTTCTGGCGAGAATGTTTTCCATGGAAGCATACAGTGGTTTGATGGGTGATGAAAGGTTTAAGGCGGTGTGATTTATAGAGGATCTGAGCTCTAGTATATTGATGTAAGAGGTACTTAAGACGGGCTTTTGAGGAAGTGGAGATATATATCTATCTGCATGACAATGGTGTTGCTTCTATATGTATTTTAGCTTGTAGTAATGCAGCAGTTTTGCATTGATGTATAGATCAGTGTGTTTATATCCAAGCTACAATGGCAACGATAAACTTGTTCAAGTTTTGATTGTGTTTTGTAGCCTTCAGGCTCGACTGTAAAAAAATAAAAATAAATATAGCTGCTAGGTTGTTCAGAAGCATATCAAGTTATTCAACCCCTTTGTCCGTTTCTGTATTTAGTACTGGTGCAGCTTATTATGCCGTTGATGTTGGTGTGGTTGGTGTCGTCTCTTGTCTATGATCTAATGGCAGCCCTAATGACGCTGCTGTACTACGGTGATCTCCTCCCTCGAACCTGAACTTGGGGAACGAGATTGGTTCGACGAGATTTGCTTCACGAGAACTATTTGTTTCACTTCTTCGTCAATGTGCTGAGGTGTTTATGGGAAGCACATTCATCGGCGTTGCTGAATCAGAACATAACAGGTTCCTGAAATGGAACCTGAAAAATACAAGGTTCGAAACGTTATCATTCTCATTTCATCTAATGATACCATGTTCTACATGCTGATGTATCAGAGAGGCGGAGTCACCGCATGGAGAAGAACCTGCAATTGCTCAACGCGGAGCAACATTCATGTCTAGATGTGAAGTACTGGGGATTAAGGCCTTTACTGGAAATTCTTTGTAAAATCAGATTATATGATTCCCTTGTTTTTCTAGATGCATGTTGGGGTTTGAATCAACGTATGAGACATATGATTCCTGTAGTTTTTGACAAATTGCACAAAAGCGCCTCAAAATCATTGGGGCAATTGCTGCACTTGCTGAACAAGGCTATTTTGCAGCGTGGCAACTGTGATCCTTAGTGCTGCGACCCTTGAGTTGCTACATGTCGGCTAGAGAAATATTGATCTTAGCCACTGGGCGATGATCTCCATTGAAATCAGCACTCATTGCAGCTTCGACTCGGCACTGCAGGTATCACATACTCTGAGCTTATTGAGTCTCCTACTGAAACCGATACCGATAACAAAGATTCACCACACCAACAAAGCAAGATCACAGAGCCCTCGATTACTAACATTCAATTGTGGATATTCAATGGAACAGTATCGAATTCAACAAAACTTGATTATTACCCTTTACAGACTCCTATATACCTCATCGAATTCACACACACAGCAAGAACAACATTACAGAACAAGAATTTTCTGTTCGACGACAAAACAGTATTGAATCCGACCAAACTGAACTACCATCTAGAGCCTCCTATACAACTCGAGACTCGTCACATATCTACACAGCAAGCATCGCAGAACATGGATTTTCTGTGCAATGAAACATTATCAAAAACGTCGAACGTACTATCAACAGCCTCCTCTACAACCTTGACTCCATGCGATTCGACAGCCAGTAACAAACATCACAGAACCAAGGTTGTCCTATGACGAAACAGGTCGAAAACTGAACTACGTACTACCCGCAGCTTCCTCTACAACCATGCCGCCAGACACTTCGACAGCCAGCAACAAATATCACAGAACCAAGATTGTCCTGTGACAAAACACTATCGAACTGGACAACCCTACGTATATCTACAGACCTCCACATCACAAGTCTTTTGACACCCAAGCAGAACTTCAGAGCACCTAACAAGAACGCAACACCACATCAGTACTCAATTCAATCCAGAGTGTCGACCTCAGTCATCCTCTCGATATCCTTACACCTCTTCACAGCCACGATGACCCACCAGACGCTAGTATATGCAACTAAAAACCAAGCAGAACTACTAAGTAACTCAGAGAGATGAATCCTCGTGACAACTCGAGCCCACTCCAGCTCCTGCTGTGATGAACCGTTTACGGAACCGGAACAAGTTCCCACAGACTCATGGGACCAGGCGACGGAACTGGCATATCCCATTCAACCTGAACAATATGCGACAACATAAATGATACTTGTAATACAGAAAGAGGAGAGTAAAATATGCTTAAGCAATTAGTCTCTGTGCAGGGCCGTTGACAAATCTTAGGAAAAGTGTTTACCTGCAGACATTTCCAAGAAAAACCCTGCCAAAGACCATGTTGCGGTACCTGGATCTGAGTAATAACACCAAGAGCATACTCAGGAATAAGCCAATCTCGTACAGTGATTTGGAACCTCGCCTGGACCTGTAACCCAGCTTGAAATATCAAGTTCTCAGCCCCGTTCACCTCATCTGCTGGGACGACAAACATGGGTCCGTATCTCGGATAACAAAAGGCATAAAACTTATCCCCTAACAGTGCGCATGCAAGGCACTCAATAACCTGATTCGGGTTTCCTCTTGGCACACCTGGAACGAAACGTTTATAGGCAAACCTCACTTGCTCATCGTGGTCTTCAAATACTTCAGCAAACAATGCAGAGTCCACTGGTTGCAAATTCTTTGTGCGCCGAAGACCTGTGGTCCAACCAGAAGTAAGGCGATGTAGTCCACCATTCCCACCAGATGTGGGTTACCGAATATGGTGATCTGCACCTGCAGTAATTTTTACAATCAGGGCAGTTAATTACAACACAAACAATAATAAGTACGTAAAATAAATGAGATAAAAATTTGCGTGGAAATCCTTTTGGGAGAAAAAAATCACAAACGGTCATCGACAAGATAAAATCCACTACACAAACGAGTATAAAAGTGTTACATTTGGACACTGAGAACTCCAATAGAAAGAAAGAGAAGTCACTTTTTTGGCTATGTAATCTTCGGCTCCCTCATAGAGTTTTGGTGGTGAACACCTTTCTCTATGGACAACTCCTAGAAACGCTCTCCGTGTAATAGCTGTAAGGTTAGAAAATCTTTCTTATGCTCTAAGCTCTCTAAAGGCAATAATAAGCCTTATAGCTTTCTGGACCAAAATGTATGTAACAAATTCGAAGAGCTCCTGTTTAAATGCATAAAAGCAAAGCCTTGCATGAATGCATATGGAGCCAAAGTGTAGATATCATCCATTCAATAGACAAGACGAATATTGACCCATTATGCAACTTAGTCAACAAATATATCACCTCAACTTAATTATTGAGATCTCATGGAGGATTTGAAGATAAATTCAACAGTAATTATATCCCAAACCACTAACTCCCTGTGATTCTGTCCATTTGTCATTCGTGGAAAGATCCTCAGGGCATCTCGCGTTGGAATTGTTAAGCCTTTTTGTCTACAGTGTCGCTTGGGGTCAAGACTTTCCTGGTGGTAATTGTAACTTTTCTGGTGTCGTGCTCTTGGTCTGTGGTTGAGACCGAGGCTCCAGAAACGACGGCAGCAGAGTGGTGCTCCTCAAAGTCACTCAAAATCCGCAAGACAACAACATCAAACATGCCCAATTGCTAAATATGGTATCAATGTGAGTTTTACGAAGTGACTTAGTTAGGATGTTGGCGAGCTTAAAATTCGTCCGAAAGTGAATCAACTGAATGTAAGGAAAACAAGATGATATCTCTATGACAAGGTCACTAACCAGGTGACAATTTACCTCAATATGTTTGGTCCGCTCATGAAAAACATAATTCTTGACGATGTGCATTGCTGTTTGATTGTTACAGTGTAGTCTAATGTGACTATCTTGGTGAACACCTAACTCGTCGAGTAGACGTTTGTCCAAACTAACTCACATGATGTGTTTGTTATTATTCCATATTTTGGCTCCGCACTAGATCGAGACATAATAGTTAACTTCTTACTCTTCTAGAAAATTAGGTTACCACCAAAGAAGACGGAATATCCGGTGGTGGATCTTCGAGTAGTAGGGCAGCCTGTCCAATCGGCATCAGTGAATGCTGCTACTCTGTTGTGTCCTTCATCAGAATATACTAATCCTTTTTCTGAAGATCCCTTGAGGTATCTAAGGATCCGTATCGCTACATCCTAATGGGTAGTGCGAGGGGGAGAATTGAACTGACTCATCAGACACTGGATAGGCAATATCAAATCGAGTAACTGTCAGATAATTCAGCTTCCAAATCAGTCTCCGATATCTCTCAGGATCATGTTGAGGTTCTCCATAGGAACCATCGGTGAGGCAAGAAGCTTGTATCCAAGCAACCCGCATTCTGAAAGCATATCAAGGACATGCTTCCTGAAAAGGATTTTACCAGTAGATCGTAGTACCTCAATACCAAGGAAATACTTAAGTTTGCCCAGGTCGATAATCTGAAATTGCTCACTCAAGAACTTTTTTAGTATAGAGATCCTCTCGACATCATCGTCGGTAATGATCAATTCATTCACATCCGCAACTAGGAAAATGGTCTTCTCCTGTAAATATCTGTAAAAGACTGAATCGTGACTAGCAGTCCTAGTCATGCCAAACTGACTGAGTGCTTGAGATAGACGCTCGAACCATGCTCGGGAAGATTACTTGAGACCGTATAAAGATCTTTTTAGGTGATAAACTTTAGAGGCCTTCTCCTGAACAACAAACCCAGGTGACTAAGTCATATATACCTCCTCTTCAAAAATACCACTGAGAAATGCATTCTTGACATCAAGCTGCTGGAGTGGCCATCGACACATGGCAGCAAGAGCCATGAAGATGCAGAAAGACACCATCTTGTCAACAGGAGAGAAGGTTTCCTCGTAGTCCACACCATAGGACTGAGAGAAGCCTTTGGCAACCAGTCGAGGTATGAGTCGGTTGAGCGATCCATCAGGATGAATCTTCATAGTAAAGACCCATTTGCAACTGACAGCCCGTTTGCCAGGCAGGAAAGGATAGAGATACCAAGTCTCATTCTTCCACAGAGCTGACAATTCCTCCGGCATAGCACTAAACCACCCTAGAGGTTGTAGGGCCTCGGATACATTCTTTGAAACAAAGTAACTGTCAAGACGGATGGTGAAGACATGTTGAGCAACAGATAAGGCAGAGTAGCGACATAATTGTTGGGCGGAATACCTACTAGGAAAGTGGCATTGGCCTTTGCGGATAGCAATGGGAAGGTCAATGTCAATGGGTGGTGCAGGGTTTTAGTAGAAGTATAGCGAGTTGTTCAGGTTCAAAATTTTGTGGGGTGCAAGTGATAGCAGCTTGCTTTTGGCGAAGGTGCGTGGTGTTTTGGTTGGAGCGACTAGGTGTTTGGTGGGGAACAAACCAATCCCCATTTTCTTTTTTCTTTTTTTATTGCATACAAAGACACATACACAAACACATATGCGCTAAACATATATACACGAGTACAAAACCAATAACCTCATGGCTTACGTCGAACCCTTTGTTTTCATGATGAGGCCCTCCTCCTCTCCACTCAGCATTAACGGCTTACATGCTCCTTCCTAATCCTGACATGGTTCAAGATCACGAACACCCATCAAATGACGCTTCGTAGCTAGGCTAACACCTGACATTGCCTTGGTGAGTGCGTCCGTTCTCTATTCTCCGGTGTTCACGAACTCCACCTGAATCTGCCCTTTTTCCACATATTCTCTAATGACGTGATACCTTGTCTCAATGTGCTTGCTGCGACCATGAAACACAGGATTCTTCATTAGGGCGATAGCAGACTTGTTGTCCACGAAGAGGGTTACTGGCTTAGGCTTAGTTTTTGTCACTTCACTAAGCATGTTTCTCAACCATAATGCTTGGCATGCGGCTGTTGTGGCAGCCATGAATTCCTCCTCGCATGATGACAATGCGACAGTTTTCTGCTTCTGTGAAATCCAGGACACTAAACTGTCATTGAGGTAAAACGCCATGCCACTGGTGCTCTTTCGTCCATCGTGATCACCGGCTAAATCACTGTCCGTGTAACCGATGAGTACTTCATCAAAATGTCCTTTCACGTAAACAAGGCCATAATGAATCGTACCCTTCACGTACCGTAAAATCTGCTTCACAACCTTGTGATGCAAGACAGTAGGCCTCTCCATATACCTGCTCGCCATCCCGGCAACAAATGAGAGATCTGGCCGTGTGTGAAGAAGATACCGAAGACATCCAACGATGCGTCGATACTCTGTGGCCTCCACCGGAACTCCTTCTGAATCTTTGTGTAGGTGCAGTTTGGGTTCCATCGGATACTTGGTAGCATTGCACTCTGACATCCCAAATTGTGACAATATCTTCTTGGCATAAGCTGACTGCTTCATCTTTATCTGACCATTCTTTTGCTCAACCTTAATCCCGAGGTAGTACGATAGAAGTCACAAATCGCTCATCTCAAACTCTGTCATCATCTGTTGCTTGAAGAGTTTGACTTCTGTACTATTGCCTCCTGTCACAATAAGGTCATCAACATAAACACTCACAATAAGTGCTGCACCTCCTTCGTCTCGAGTGTACACAGCTTGTTCTTGCGCGCATCTTCTGAAAGCAAGTTCTTTCAGGCTACGATCCAAACGAATGTTCCACGCTCGCGGAGCCTGTTTAAGCCCATATAGAGCTTTCGACAGTCTGTACACCAGATGCTTTTGGCCTTGTATCTCAAACCCTTCCGGTTGAGCGACGTAGACCTCTTCCTCTAAGTCTCCGTTGAGGAATGCTCATTTAATATCCATATGGTGCACCTCCCAGCTACGGTTCGCTGCAAGAGCAAGAATCACCCGAACCGTATCCAATCTTGCAACAGGAGCAAAGACTTCTTCAAAATCAATACCTTGCCGCTGAACATACCTTTTCGCCACCAATCTGGCTTTGTGCTTGACAACCTGACCTTCTGAGTCCTTCTTCAATTTGAATATCCATTTCAAGCCAATGTGTTTATGTCCTGCTGGAAGTTTGGTCAACGTCCATGTCTTGTTCTTCTCGATGGATTCCAACTCCTTCTGCATTGCCTCATACCAGGCACTCTCAGCTGCGGCTTCACGATAGCAGATTGGCTCATCAGATTCCAACAGCATCAACTCATAATCGTCATCACCAAGAACAACTTCTTCGGTGTTGGCATAGATGTCTCTGAGGTCACTGAGACGCACAGGACCACTGTCAGGGGACTCCGGAACTTGTACTGAACTATGCGAACTCGGGATAGATGGTATGGACTCTCCTGTCGTAGATGATGACGCACGTGCCCCATCAACTGCCTCTGGCTCCGCTGCACCTGCCACAGGTGATAAAGGTACTGCGTCAAAACCTGAGGTGTCATAAATGACAAACTTCGACACCCCGGCATCAGTACTTGCACTCCAGTTCCATTCCAGGTTCTCTTGGAAGATCACATCTCTCCATATATGAAGCTTCTTCTGATGAGGATTGTAAAGACGGTGTGCCTTACATCCTTCTTCCACTCCGAGATAAACCATAGGCAAACTCCGATCATCGAGTTTCTTGGGATGTGGAACTGTTACCTTCGCATAAGCTGTGCAGCCAAACACTCTCAAATGCCTGAGATATGGTTTGCGACCAGTCCAAGCCTCGAACGGTGTACATTCTCCTAACGTCTTTGTCGATAACCGATTTAACAGGTACACTGCATGTCTAACAGCTTCTCCCCAAAACTCAGCAGGAACATGCATGGTCTTAAGTAAAGAGCGAGCCGTCGCCATTACGGTCCTGTTTCTCCGCTCCACTACACCGTTCTGCTCAGGTAAATACGGTGCAGTGAGATGCCTTTGCAAACCCCAATCTTCACAAAGTCGCGTGAACTCCTGGAACAGTCCTCGCTGGCCTGTCATATGATTACTGGCACCATTGTCTAAGTACCAGATATTCATATCCCTGCTGACATCCTACGGTTTCTCCTCATGAGCCATGGAAAACAGTAATGATGGCTCTTCGCGGGTAGCTTGTGTGTGTGGTTTCTCTTCGGTTCGCCGCTTGCTACGGCACTCAGAAGCATAATGTCCCATTTTCCCGTAATTGAAACATTTGATGTGGCTCTTATCACGGCTGCTGCTGCCGCCGGTGCCTCCTGCACCTTCCTGACGTGTTGCAGTATTTCTGCCTCGGCCACCCCTTCCACGTCCTCGTCCACGCCATGGACCTTTGCCTCGGTCTGAGGTGTTGGACCCCACGACCCTGTCCAGATGATGAAGCTTCAACAGTGCTATTCCTCTGCAGTGACTGACACTCGGTAGGAGTGAACATAAGTTGCCTGTCACCACTCCCGGTGTTCTCGCGGAGTCGCGTCCTCTCCTCGTATGCCTTCAATCTCCCTATCGTCTCCTCGAACGGCATCGTCTCGATGTCAAAGAATTGTTCAATCTCGACAACAACTGGGAAATATTTATCAGGCACACAATCCAATAGCTTCTTGGCAAGAGCGGCATCGTCAAGTTCCGCTCCAAGACTCGAAAACTTGCTGGACATACCGTTAAGTTTTCCAGCAAACTCATCGATCGACTCCTGTTCTGTCATTCGCAGTGCTTCAAATTCACTCTTCAAGGTCTGCAACCGAGCCTTCTTGACTCTATCAGCACCCAGGTACCTCGTCTTCAAACTCTCCAAGGTTTCCTTCGCTGTCTTCTTCTTCACAATCTGAAGAAGAACATCCTCAGGAATAGCTTGGAGAATATACGCACACGTCTTTTTGTCCTTCTTAGGATCAACTTCCTCTCCTTCCGCTGGTTCGATCGCCTCCCAGACTTCCTGAGAGTCTAGAATTGCCTCCATTCTGATGGCCCACACCGTATAGTTGGAAGCGTTTAACATCGGAAAGTGAACGATAATCCGCCGCTTTCCTTAGACATGTTATGGGTAACAATAGACATAACGCCGAATTTTGATTTGTGAAATCAAAATTTTCCTGCAGGTTTTTCTACAAACGCGTACACCTCTTTTTTTTTCTTCTTTTTTTTTGTATACGTTGACTTGGTCAACAACCAAATAGTTCTTTTGTCTTTTGTTTACTAGCAAGGACTAACTTTCCCAAAAGCAAAACAAAAAAAACTGAGCCTTCCTTTCCCTTTCACGCCTCTCTTTCTTTCTTTCCACTCAGCTGCTCCTGCTCCTCTCTTTCACCTTCTCCAGGTACACCCCTTCTCCTCAAAAAACAAGCCCCTTCGTGACAGCACTCCGCTGCCTTCCCGCCAAGCCCCAGGTCATCGTAGCTCGCAAGGATGGTTCGCTCAAGCGCTGGATTGATTCAAGGGACTCTCGGAAGCAAGGGTGACGCCTCCGTTGACCCTTGAACTCTTGAGTAGGCGATCGGGTTCGAGGTCTGCTTCGAGGATGGTTTCCCCTGATGGATCGTCGGCTGCTCTGATACCAGATGATAGCAGCTTGCTTTTGGCGACGGTGCGTGGTGTTTTTGTTGGAGCGACTAGGTGTTTGGTGGGTAACAAAACAATCCCCCTTTTCTGTTTTTTTTTGTTTTTATTGCATGCAAAGACACATACACAAACACATATGCGCTAAACATATATACACGAGTTCAAAACCAATGACCTCATGGCTTACGTCGAACCCTTTGTTTTCATGGTGAGGCCCTCCTCCTCTCCACTCAGGGTTAACGGCTCACAACAAGTGCAGGAGACGCACAAGATTCATGATCCTATATAATCTTAACAGAGTTAGTATCAGAATAGAGATTCTTACCCCTTCGAGTGTATACCTGAATAATCGTTGGTTCAGGAGGTGTCAGTAGCCCATCACTCTAAGAAGGTGAAGAAAAAATGTTCGAAGTTTCACAGTATTCCAGAATAGACACAGGTGAGGCAGGAGTGGAGAAGTTACCAACACTGTGAGAATCTAGGTAGTATGAGACAGACTCCATAAAGGTAATATCGATTGATATAAAATACAGTTTTAGCAAAGGATTATAGCACCGATAACCTTTTTGAGTACCAGAATAGCCCACAAAGAGCATCTTAAGAACTTAGGATCAAGTTTTGTACGACCAAGTCAGGGATCATAGACATAACAGACATAATCAAAAACTTTAGGTGTGACAGAAAATAAATGTGCAGACTGGTACAAGACATTATATGGTATTTTATCATCAAATACATACGATGGCATGCAATTAATCAAGTAATAGGCACTAAGAAACGCATCTGTCCAGAAGCGACGAGGTACATGTCCATGAATCATCATAGTACGAGTCACCTCAAGGATGTGTCTATTCTTACGTTTAGCGATCCCATTCTCTTGGGGTGTGTAAGAACAAGATGATTCATGAATAATACCATGATTATTTATGTATTGCACAAATTCACTCAAAAAATATTGTTTTGTATTTTTAGTACGAAATGTTTTAACACTTGTGTGAAATTGAGTTTGAACAAGAGAACAGAAAATCATGAATTTTGAAAGAATTTCATGTCGAGATTTAATAATAAAAATCCAAGTGGCACGAGAAAATCATCCACAAAAGTAATTAAATAGCGAAGATCTAATATTTACTCAACTGGGCAAGGACCCAAACATTTGAATGTATTAAAGCAAAAGAACTATTAGACTGACTAGTAAACCTAGGTGGGTGGGGAGCATGGGCGTGCTGCCCTTGGATATATGACTCACAAACTAACTTTGAAATAGACTGAAACTCTGAGCGGATCTTCTTCAACACCGGGAGAGAAGGATGTCTCAACTGACAATGAACCTCCTTAGCACTAACGATACTCAGGTAAGCCATTCTCTGGGCTGAGCCCTCCATACAATATAAACCTTTGTCTTTATATAGAGTGTCAATCAGCTTGTTCGTCCCCTTTTTCCAAAAGGTGCATTTGGATGGGGTGAATGTAACTGAGCAATATAACTAATCTGTTATTTTTCTCACAGACATGAGGTTCTCAGAAAGGGAAGGCACATAAAGGACAATTGATAGTGGCATGTTTTGTGCTATTTGGGTAGATCCAACCCCTTTTATATTGCAAGTTGAACCAATAACGATCTGAATAGGGGATTGTTTGGATATGGTGAGGTCAGACGGTATACTCTTATTATCAGTCATGAGATTAGTGGCACCAAAATCAACAATCCAAGATGATTTAGATGTTAAAAAGCAGTTAGAACTTATACCTGAGTGGGCTAAAGTAGCCCTCGGAGTCTGTGGTCGAGACGGTGTACTGGCATGTGATGCTTATAGCCGTTTTAACTCTTACATGATAAATGCATGGTTCTCCGAATCAGTGCTTTCATAAGAAACATTCAAATTCTAAGACTGATCAGTGGTAGCCATATGAGCGCGAGGAGGAAGAGGTAAACCCCTTAGGACGCTTTCATGTGTCCCAATTCCTTGGAGTAGTGGCACTGTATATTCTTGCCAGTAGAGTTAGAGGGACCGCCAGATCCTTTTCCTCCTCCTTTCCTAGATGGTTGTCATGTACACTTTCTCTTGTAGGACCTGACAAATAATGCCGAGTTTTCGATCATGTATGGAATAATACCCTTTTCAGACGAAAACGTCTTGTGAGCAGTGTATCTCCTACAAACACAGTAACCAGTAAGGTGGACACTGTGGGGACCGATAACTGAGGCTGGAGCTTCTTGAACTCTCATACACGCCACACAAGGAACATGTCGGAGTCTTGATCTGTTCTGAAAGCAACACCAATACCAAATGCTATTTGGGCCGGCCCAATATCTTCTCAGCCAAAATCAACTGAGCAGCACGTCTATGTCGCCGTATCGAAGAGAGAGGCAAAGCGGACAAGCATGAACCAACACATCACACGCCGGACAGAGACACAGGTTGCGACACGATAGCACCACTACCATCTTATTGAGCTCATTCACAAACATCGTCCCCCAAAATCCATCGTCTGATAAAACCAAAGCAGCCGATATCCGTTCAGTTTTCGACATGGCGGCAGCGACGACGTCGTGGGGAATCGGGACCTGAATAGCAGTTGTTTCCTATAGAGTATTCTGCAATTTACGAGGAGAGAGGTCGACGAGGATGGGGTTCGTTCTGCCTCTGGCTGTGTGGCTGCGAATCAAGGCGGCGGACTCCTGTAGATCTGAGATCAAGGCGGTGGATCTCTGGTGACTACGGCTGTAGCGGCGCAGTCCTGGTGATGTCGGGGCGATGGCAGATCTGTGCGGTGAGCAAAAAGATGACGGCGACGCTCGAGGCTACGGATATGTGGAGGGTGGCGGCAACGGCTAGGGTTTCAGATCAAACCTATCTCTGATACCATATAAGTTTTCTGGTGTCATACTCTTGGTCTTTGATTGAGACTGAGGCTCCAGAGATGGCGACAGCAAAGTGGTGCTCCTCAAAGTCACTAAGAACCCACAAAACAAGAGCACTATATATAGTGCTAGGGTTTTCCCTTTTAATAGTAATAAAAGGAGAGGAGCCAGAGAGAATGTGCATTTAACCAATTTCAAAAATACTCGAGTGAATGAAAGCACAACAAGCACGAAACACGACGAAACTTAACGTTGTAAAATCAAAAACATGCAAAAAGAGATTTCAGTTGTAGGGTTAGGACATAAAACATAATTTCAAGTGAAAAACAACTGGATTGAAAAAAGAAAAAGGATGAATCCGGCAATTATATATACAAAGCTTTCAATGTCGACCACACGTTGATGATAGCCAAGGCATGGTCGGAATAATATGAGATTAAAGATCAGTTTTTGAAACCATACATGTTCAGGCGTGCCTGCTACAGTTAAGACAAACAAACCCGGAATTTCTATGCAATCAAATGGAATTTTATACCTAAAGATAATGAAATGGTTCAAAGGAATAGAACTGGCGGATTTTTGTTTTCAATTCAAATAATACTGAGAGCTTCTATTCCCATGAATGAATCTTGGGCATCAAACCTGAGCCACAAGATATATTAAGTTTGAATCCTATATTCAATTTCCATGGCTGTGCTAGGGAATCACCCCGGCCGCATAGGAAAGAAGAAAGTGGACTTTCATAGTCGTCGATCCCATGTTTCAATATCCTAGGAGCGTACACCCCTTGTCGCCCAGTTTCAATGCGATCTTGTATTTCCACAATAAGGCTGCGAATTCACCCCCAGTTTCCATTCCCACTATTCGCTAAGCGATATGCAACTAAAGATACCAATCCAAGGTCCTATAAGGTATCTGAGCTATACGGAACCAAGAATTATTACCGGAAGCCAAACAATATGACGAAGACGAATTCCAACTACCTCATTAGTAAAAAGATGGGGATTTCGAAGACTATAGAAAAAAATAAGGACGTCTTGTCATATTTGGAGGAGGAAAGGTAGGTACAACTAAAGGTTATGGAATCCTTGGTACAGGTTCTTTAATCTTTAGAGATGTTGTTTATATTAAGAACTTAGAACATAACCTACTATCCATTAGTCAATTGTGTGATAAAAATTATGATGTGTCATTCAATTATGATACATGCCAAGTAAAGGATGAAATCACACAAGAAGTCAAATTACTAGGAATTAGAAAAGAAAACATTTATGCAGTAGATTTTGATTCATCATAGTCAGAACAAATAACATGTTTCTATACAAAAGAAGGTGAAGATACGAACTGGTTATGGCACAAAAGATTACCTCATCTTAATTTCAAAACTATAGCCAGACTATCCTCAGAAAACCTAGTAAGAGGACTCCCTCAAATAAGATTCAAAAAAGATAAATTATGTAAACCATGTCAAGAAGAAAAGTAGACTAGGACAAGCTTTAAATCACTAAACTCCTCAGAATCAATTAGAATTCTTGAATTATTACAAGTGGATCTCTTTGGTCTAGTTGAGGTGGAAAGCCTAAACAAAAAAGATACACTCTAGTTATAGTAGATGATTACTCCAGATATACTTGAGTAATATTCTTACATAAAAAAAGTGAAACATGTAGTCTGCTTACAAGTTTCCTTTGACAAGTCCAAAATGAAAAAGGAATAGAAGCAATTACAATTAAAAATGATCTTGGTACTGAATTTGATCAGACAGAAATAGATGTCTATTGCAATGATCATGGAATTAAATATAACTTCTCAGCACCAAGAACACCCCAATAAAATAGTGTGGCTGAGAGAAAGAATAGAACACTCATTGATGCAACTAGAACAATGCTTTCTGATGCAAATTTAACTAAAAGCTTCTAGGCAGAAACAGTTAACACAGCTTGCTATACTCAGATTAGATGCACAATTCACAAACTTTATAAGAAAACCCCCTATGTATTGTGAAAAGGAAAGACACCAAGTTTCAAATACTTTCATACTTTTGGATGCATTTGTTATATACACAACAACGATAAAAGCTATTTACAGAAATTTGATCCTAAGGCAGATAAGGGAACCTTCTTAGGATACTCAACAAACATCAAAATATTTACAGTATACAATAAAAGAACACAAACTGTTGAGGAGTCAGTTCATGTATCATTTGATGAAAAAGAAACATTCATAAGGGATGCAAATGTATTTGATGACGAATGTGCATGTAATGAACAGGCTGTAGAAGAGGTCATTAAAACTGCAGACAAGGAAGAGTCGTATGCACACAATGACACTGCAACAGAGGCAGAAGAACAACCTCGAAAACAATTGGAAACTAATGAACAAGACAAAGAAAAATGGATTAAGGCACATACACAAGATGACATTATAGGAGATAAGAATGCATATGTGCAGACTAGAAGAGCAACAAATGCAGAATGTCTATCTGTCTGTTTCATATCTGAATTAGAACCAAAGATATTTAGTGAAGTCCTCCAAACTAGGTAGATGCTATGCAAGAAGAAGTGAATGAGTTCGAAAGAAATGAGATATGGTAACTCACACCAAGACCCAAAAACTATCCGGTTGTAAGATGCAAATGGGTGTTTAGAAATAAATCTGATAAAAATGAAATAGTCATCAGAAACAAGACTAGATTAGTTGGTAAGGGATACTCACAAAAGGAAGGGATTGTGCCACAGACGCTCGACCTGCTGTAATCTATATTGGTATCGGACCGGAACGCCCGGATTGGCCAAGTGCTCCAAGTTCTCAAACTACTCCAAAAAAAATCCTTGCAGAAGGGTAATACCTCTACTACACAAAAGGTGCAGAAGAGTAAACCTTCTACTGCAGAAGAAGTACAGAAGAGTAAATCCTTTGCTGCTCAAACCCAAAGGGTTAAATCTTTGAGTAGGGAATTATCACGAATTAGTGTAAAATAACACAATGTGCAAAAGGTTTGGAATCATAGGATTAAAGCCAAGAAAAGGCTATACAGACCTCAGTATGCACCAAACTACTCAGTATGGAACAAAACTTCCAGTACTGTATGTAGAAAATCATATAGAAGCCTATCTGCACTTGCGTAATGCAGCAAAAGAGATGGAGAAAAATCAACAAATCACTGAGAGTAACAAGACTAAGGGTCTTTTGGTGGACTTGTGCAAACCTGGTCACAAGTCATTCGAATATTGGAACTCACACAAGAAAACAATTCAAGTGTGGATTCCAAAGACTAACAAGTAAGGACCAATCTGAGTGGATACCATGTACAAGTTTTCATTGTTCTATTATAGGAATAATAGGATAGAACATGATATCTGGATAATGGATATTCTGAACATATGATAGGGAACAAAAACATTCTTAAGAATTACAGAAAAAAACAGGAACCTCTAGTCATCTTTGAAGATGGAATGACAAATAAAACTAAAGGTTATGAAACCCTTGGTATGAGTTCTTTAATCTTTAGAGATGTAGCTTATGTAGAAAGCTTAGAACATAACCTGCTTTCCATTAGTCAGCTATGTGACAAAAAACTATGATGTCTCATTTGCTCAGGATTCATGCCAAGTCAGAAACAAAGTCACACAAGAAATAACATTTACTCAGGATTCACACAAGTAAGAGACAAAAAACTGATAGGAACCAGAAAAGGAAACATTTATGCAGTAGACTTTATCTCATCACAGTAAAAATTAAATAACATGTTTTTATACAAAAGATACTAAAGACACAAATTGGCTATGGTACAACAGATTAACTCATTCAAATTTTAAAACTATAGCCAGACTATCCTCAGAAAATTTAGTGAGAGATGTTTCTCAAATAAAATTTAGAAAAGATAAATTATGCAGACCATTCCAAAAAGGAAAGCAGAACAGAGTAAGTCTTAAACCTCTAAATTCATCAAAATCTTGTAGAATTTTGGAGCTATTGCATATGGAACTTTTTGGTTCGGTAGAGGTAGAGAGCTTAAAGAAGTATACCCTGGTTGTAGTAGATGATTATTCAAGATATACATGGGTACTATTCTTGCACAAAAAGAGTGAAACTTAGAATCTACTAACTAGATTCCTAAGGAAAGTTCAAAATGAGAAAGGCATTGAACTAATCACAATCAGAAGTGATCCTGGTATCGAATTTTACCAAATAGGAATTGATGCCTACTGCAATGGTCATGGGATAAAACATGATTTCTCAGCACCTAGAACACCTCAACAAAATGGTGTAGTCAAAAGGAAAAATAGGACACTTATAGAAGCAATTAGGACAATGCTTGCTGATGTAAACTTATAAAAATCTTCTGGGCAGAAGCAATAAGCATTGCATGTTATATTCAAAATAGATGCATTATACATAAACTGCACAAAAAGACTGCCTATGAATTATGAAAAAAAAGACACGAAGTGTCAAATACTTTCATGTTTTTGGTTGCAAATGTTATATACATAACAATGATAAAAATCATCTACGAAAATTTGATCTCAAGTCAGACAAGAGAACTTTCTGAGGATACTCCACAACTTGTAAAGCCTTTAGGATATATAATATCAGAACACAGACAGTTAAGGAGTTAGTTTATGTGTCCTTTGATGAATCTAAAGGATCCATGCGTGATGCTAATAACTTTGATAAGGAATGTGCGTGCATAGATGATGAAAAAGATATGGACGAAAATATTGAAGCTGCAGAAAAGAAAGAACCGTCGCACATATTGACGAAAACTATAATGTACCAGAGCCAGAGCAATCTATCATGCAACAACAACTGGAACACACAACTTATGAACAAGCAAAAGAAGATGGATCAAGGTACACATACAGGATGACATCATTGGAGACAAGGATGCACCTATGAAAACTAGAAGAGCAACAACAAGTGAATGTTTGTCTGCATGTTTCATCTCAGAAATGGAACCAAAGACAACCAATAAAGCCCTAAGTGATCCAAACTGGGTTGATGCAATGCAAGAAAATTGAATGAGTTTCAAAAAAACAAAATATGGTGTCTGAAACCAAGACCAAAAAATTATCCAGTTGTTGGCTACAAGTGGGTGTTCAAGAACAAAACTAATGAAAATGGAACAATCATCATAAACAAAGTTAGGCTAGTTGCAAAAGGTTACTCGCAAGAAGAGGGGATCGATTTTGATGAGAACTTTATCCCTGTTGCAAGACTGAAAGCTATAAGAATGTTTCTTGCCTATGCCCGGTATCAAAGATTCAAAGTCTATCAGATGGATGTGAAAAGTGCCTTCCTAAATGAAAAGCTGCAAGAGGAGGAATATATTGAACAACCTCCTGATCTTGAAGACTTTTAACATCCAACACACGTTTACAGGTTAGACAAGGCATTATATGGACTGAAACAAGCTCCATGGGCATGGTATGAAACTCTCTAAACTTTTCTATGTGAAAATAACTTTCAGAGATGGAAGGTAACACCAGCTTATTTCTTCAGAAACATAAAGAACATATATTGTTAGTGCAAATTTAAGTTGATGACATTATATTTGGCTACACTGATAATAAACTCCATGAAAGATTTACTATATTAATGAAATTCAAATTTGAGATGAGTTTAATGGGAGAATTGAAATACTTTCTAGAAATTCAGGTAAAACAATTAGAAAGTGGGATTTTCATAAATCAATCCAAATATATGAAGAACACAGTTATAAATTTTGGATTAGAAAATGCGGCACACATGAAGACTCCCATGAGTGTAGCAATAAAAATAGATAAGCATGAGAGTGGAAAAAAATAAGCCAAACAATGTATAGAGCAATAATATGCTTACTGCTATAACTATAGACAGAACAGACATCCAATACTCAATCTTGGTATGTGCTAGGTATCAATCTGATCCCAAAGAATCCCATTACACTACAGTAAAGAGAATCCTAAGATATCTCAAAGGAACTCTCAATTTGGGTGTATGGTATCCTATGGAATCAGATTTTACATTAATAGACTATGCAGATGCAGACTTTACAGGTTTTAGAGTTGACAGAAAAAGCACAAGTGGATCGTGTCAATTTCTTGGTGTAACACTGATTTCATAGTTCAGCAAGAAGCATATCATTATGCCAACCTCTACTGCAGAAGTAGCATACATAACTGCAGGAAGCTGTGCTACACAAGTACTGTGGATGAGGTCGTAACTTACAGATTACGCTATGATATTTACTAAAACTTTAATATTTTGTGACAATACGTCTCCAATGACAATTTCAAAAAATTCAATTTTTCATGCAAAGACCAAGTATATTGATGTCAGATACCACTTTATCACAGATCATATGCAAAAAGGTCATATTAAATTAGGATATATTTCAACAGAAAAAAAATTATAGATATTTTTACAAAGCGTCTTGATGAAAGCAAATTTATGCAATTCCGAGATGAACTAGGTATAATTAATTTGAATCAATAAAATGGCCAAAATGTTTTACTGCTCTACTGCATATGTAGGATACAGACTAACATTATTTCTGCTCTATTATATTTTATTTTTGGAAAAAAATAACGTTTTAAAAACTGATTATCTAAAATTGCACAACGGTCAAATCAATAATTGAATATGCGTAACGGCTAGTAAAAATTGGCAACAGTAATTGTTTTCAAAGAGTATAAATTTTGAAAATTTTCAATAAGAAAGATACTTCTACTCTCTCACTTTCTCTCTTACTATTGCGATTTACTGCAAACTTAATTACAAGACCCTATGTTCACAGACTCTTTAAATTCGCTCTTATAATTCAAAAACTCTCTCAATTTCACTGAAAAATGGTAAACATCTGATCCAACCAAAAACGACAAACCACAAGAGCAACGAAGCCCAACAAAAGGTTGAGTTGCAGACATGAGTGGTTCTCGATTTTGAGACACTAAGGAACGAATCAGATAAGATAAAAGAAATATCTCAGGTGATTCAAGATGTAGGGCCTAAATATTTCTATGAGTAAACCAACAGGATTTACGATGAGGAGGTATCGAATTTCATCGAGAAGGCGAAGGTTGCAGACGACCACCAATTCATCACATATACTTCCACAAGACAAATTGGGATCAACATAGGTTTAAATGACTTCGAGCAATTCTTTAAGGTCTCAAATGAAGAACACAGATTCCACAAGACAAATTGGGATCAACCGCCTTTGTTTGGAATGGTCATCAGCATCATTCTAAAAAAAACTGAAACTGTCTCACAAAGCAAGAAGGCCATGGACTATGGCCAAGTAAATTGGCATAAGAAAGATAGACAAGCAGCCTATAGGATTCTCAAAGAAGCCAGCAGTAGTGCAGATTGCTACAAAGGCTGCAGACCAGCCTGAGAAGAAAGTTGAAAAAGTCAAAAAGAAGGTAATCCGCAAGGCACAACCAATCAGAATGAAGCAGACGAAGGAGACCAGAAGAAGACTTGTTCTGTAGACTTTAGACGAGGAGAAAATATCAGATCACCTTACTACAGAGCCTGTAGAGATAAAAGCAGAAGTACAGTCTGCATCAACAGAAGAGCAGACTAGGAAAACAACTGCAACAGCAATTGAGGGCTCATCCTCAAGAACCTTACCACCTAAGGAACTACAGCTTGCTGCACTTCATGATGCTAATATAACACCGAAGTATCTGAAGGCTAGTGCCAATGAAAACCTTCAGAATCTCATATTGGAAGCTCAAAGAAGCTATTAAGAGATCAGAAAAGGACCACAAGCATAGCTTAGGTAGGAGCTTAGTGAACAGGGGTATACAAGAAAGGAAATAGAGGCCATTGAAGCCAAACTCAGAATGATGTAGACTGGGCAATCTCAGGACACCTCTACTGTAAACACAGTGACAATAAGGTCTGCTGCAAATGAAGCATTCATAACAACAATCATTTCAATTTCCAGTATAGAAATGGATCTATCTGTGATTAAAGTAGGTCGTCCCTCAACTGCATCAAAGGCTTGGGCTTTAACAACAACAGCCATAGTCACACAATCTCCAGAGAAGGAGGAGATTATAAAAGCTCTACAGACGGTCCAAGCTATACAAGACAAGGTCCAAGAACACAGAGCCAAGATGGATGAGATGCTTGGAAAGGCTCAAAAGGAAGAAATGATCCAGAAGTTCATCGACCAGCACAAGCTCCCAATCAAGAGAACAACCAAGGCTACAAGGCTAAAGCTTATTCCGTCAGGTTCAACTACAATATACAAAATAAATCCAGATGGCTCCAAGACTGAAATTGAAGTAGTTGATGGCATTACGGAGCAAGAAATATATCAACTTGTCCAGATTTAGAAAATGGAAGAAGAGACCCAGTGAACCTTACTTCCTATTCAGTGGAGTTCTCGCACAGACAGGCACAACTACAGCACATTGAATTTGTGCAAACTCCTGAGGTAGAGGTTGAGTTGAAAAGATTAATATTTAAGCATATCAGGGCAGCAACATTAGAGATCTATGATTATCTCTCCAGATCAACCAATGGGAGAATACAACCATAAGAAAACGATGATAATGATGATGATTTTCCACATCTAGAAGCCCATGATGCTGATAATGATGATATCATTGATCAAGTAGCTGAAGAAGAAATCCATGAGAAGTCAATAGCAGAACCATCTGCTGCAGAAGAACCAACAGCAAAGTCACATGTAGCCGAATCCCCAGCCACAGAGTCGTCTACAAGGGAATCCCCAGCAACAGAGCTCACTCTCCCAGAAGAACCAAAGATATGGGAGGAATTAGAAGCACCTGAGGCATCATAAATTAAAGATGTAGTAGAGACTACAATAGAAGAAGTCACCTGCAGACTACCTACTGACCATAAATCAAGCAAAATCCACACATGTTACAACACTTGACCTTACTGGTACTCAGATAGATAAAATCGTCATAGTGGAAGATGAATCTGTGGAAACAAATCAACTACCAACAGGAGAACAAATCGTAGGAGACAACGCTCTCAAAGGCATCACTCTTGAGGAAATCAACCAGCACCTGATGCCTTTTCACTACCTTCTTCATTTGGAATGGTGCAAACTAGGACAGATCCACCATTTGTAGGTTTTCCCCAAGACCTACTCTACAGTGATATATTTGACATTCAGATGACATCTCAGACTGTAGCCAGGAGTCTGATGCAAGCCCTTTTAAACGTCAAAGTAACACCAATCCTTGAACAGTCATCCTCTACAACAAGAACAGCAGCAGAGACTGAATCGTTTATACATCAAGAGTCATCTCTATTAGAAATTTCAGTTGAATATAGACTCAAGACAACAAGATCAGGATGTCTACAACATATATCAATGGACAAGGGATGCATTCAAGGAACTCCTCGGTAGCCTACAACCAGTTGCAAAGGAATTTGAAGCCGAGAAAACAACCAGGACAAAATGTTTTGAAGACTTCCAGGCAACTCTCTCCAACATGAATGAAGGGCTTGTATATCAAATACAAAGGGTTAATGCACTAAATCTTCAAAAGTACAGGCTCAGTGTATCTAACCTAAATAAACTAAGGGGATAACTTCAAGAATCCTTGCAGGCCACTCAATAACAACTTTCAGAGCACATCCGTAATAATGACACCATATTAGAATTGCTAGAAAACAAGCTTCAACTGGAGACTGCCAAAGCCATAATTGCTCAGCAGACTACCACCTCTGAACTCAAAGCCTTGAAAACTACAATTGAAGCCCTCATATCTGCCCTTAATGCTAACAAAAAGGGAAAAAAGATCGCAGTATAAAGAAAAGAGACAAGACTTCCTGAAAAAAGGTCTGTAGAGAAAGTTGCAGCCAAGGAAAAAACTACATAAGACCTCAAAAGACGATCAACGACTGCAGCAGAGGGAGAGAGATCTGTAAAGTGGTAAAATTCTCAAGGGAAGAGGACATCGAGCCACAAAAGTCAGGGGGAGCAGCCCCATGCGGAAAGAAGAAGACACCACAGAATATCAAAGGAACAACCTCACAAGCGTAGCAAAGGCAGTGATCATCACAGGTAAAAGGTAATTCTGCTTTCTGCACATTAGTCTTAGATTAAGTTTTTTCAAACAATGTAATTTAGTTAGTTAGCTTGTTGTTTTATTTAGGAGTTTTGTTAGCATCAATTTAGGGGAAGATTGATAGGAATGTGCAATCTCTCCACTTGTATATAAATTGATGAACAAAACTTCGAAGTATTAGTCATGATGTTGTTAGTGTGCTTAGGTTAGAAATTAGGTAGGTAGGTGTAGTCTAACACAACAAAGTTCCTCCGAGGAGGTGATAGGGGTATATTAGAGGTGATTGTTGATCCAGTGTGTTGAGACGAATTCTTTGATCAATGGATGACTATTCTTGTTTTCAACATTGGAATAAGGGATTTCGGTCAAGTTAAGACGGAAACTTGGTCCGTCATTGTTGAGGATCCAAGTAGATCTCGAGCGGAGCTGACAGAATTGAGAGTTGAATGGGGTGTATAGCTGCATAAGAGGAGTTGATGCTTGAGTCTGCATTGGATTGAGTCGAGGACTCAAGTCGAACTTCGATCTGGACACGAATGAGGTATGATCGCTCAATTCCCTTGCTTGTGGTAGATTAGGGTTTCATGGTTGTTGACGACATTTGGAGGATCTGGAAGGAGATCTGGTTATTGTTATCAATTAGAAGGCATTTTGGATTATTAATGGTGAGTGTAAAGGATTTCGAAGAAGGATTATGCAGGATCATCACCTGGTTTGGAATTGGAGATTCGTAGTCGATTTTGATAGTGAAGTCGAGGATTCCTGGGAAGGGAAAGAAGAATGCGAATGGGGATGAGATAACTCCGGTTAAAGAAGGGAATACTAAGAATGGGACTTCGGTTCAAGTTTTGGAGTTGGTGGAGGACATGCTTAGGAAGTTAATGGAGAAAACGAAAAGGAAAAAGGAGTTGGCTAACAAAAAACAAGAGGAGAAGTTGGACGCCTTGATTCCAAAAATGATAGAAAAACAACATATAAGAAAGGAAGTGGTGGAAGGTAGTCCGTCAAGGACTATACCACGGACACCTTGGGGTCAAACAACTCTAGGGTACATGTTAATTACAAGGGAGTAACACGTCTTATTCTATACATGTTCGAACCTATACAACAAACAATATAATATATCATGAAGTAAATTTCAGGATTCATTCACAGCTATCAAGGATTTTATAATTTCATGATCTTGCACAAGATACATGTATTGTTTCAACTATTTCGTATGTGCATTAATTTTCATGTTTTATCAAACTTGCACACATTATCACGTTTTATTAAGATATTTTCAAGCTTACACACGTTAACATGGTTTATTCATGTATTTACAAGTTTTTGCATATTATCACATTTTATTCAAGTATTTCCAAGCTTATGCATGTTATCCTGTTTTTAGAAGACTGAATATGGGAGCAGTAACACATACAGGAAGTCTACTAACATTGGGCCTGCAGTAGCCCCAGGATGGCTTACGCCCAAGAAACGACCAACTCATCGTCGTCGTCACTTGAACGTAAAGGAATGATTCATTCCGGGATAAATCATTCTTCCCAAACTAGTCATAAACACGACACAATCACAATTCTCATATTATTCGGATTTATTCTTTTAATATTTTCTATTCATTTCAGGATGTTTAAACTTATAATTAATCAAGTACAAGAATTTATAGAAGTTATCATGTATAACAATATAATATAGCATGAAGTAAATTTCAGGATTCATTCACAGCTATCAAGGATTTTATAATTTCATGATCTTGCACAAGATACATGTATTGTTTCAACTATTTCGTATGTGCATTAATTTTCATGTTTTATCAAACTTGCACACATCATCACGTTTTATTAAGATATTTTCAAGCTTACACACGTTAACATGGTTTATTCATGTATTTACAAGTTTTTGCATATTATCACATTTTATTCACGTATTTCCAAGCTTATGCATGTTATCTTGTTTTTAGAAGACTGAATATGGGAACAGTAACACATACAGAAAGTCTACAAACATTGGGCCTGCAGTACCCCCAGGATGGCTTACGCCCAAGAATCGACCAACTCGTCGTCGTCGTCACTTGAACGTAAAGGAATGATTCATTCCGGGATAAAATCATTCTTCCCAAACTAGTCATAAACATGACACAATCACAATCCTCATATTATTCGGATTTATTCTTTTAATATTTTCTATTCATTTCAGGATGTTTAAACTTATAATTAATCAAGTACAAGAATTTACAGAAGTTATCATGTGTAACAATTACCTACCATGAGGTATTTGAATCATGATCTCTTACTTTGTAATTAGTTCCAGTGTAATTAGATGACTTATAGTGACTTGAACATTTTCCATATATTGAACTAATCAGGGAATAATGCTAGCATACATCACACAAGTTTCATAAACAATCAGATCACATCACAGATTTAAGCATAAAAGATAACAATAAATCATTTATCAAGTACAAGTAAAACAGGTCAAATCAATTTTATAAAATATCCCATTATATTATTTATATTGATATAATTGTTTAAAATAATTTAATAATTAAAAATATATGTAATTATATCGTCATCACCCAGGCTTTATCCTAACATGATTTTAAAATATTTTAGCACAATAAGGTGGTTAAAGGGCCACGCTCATTCATGTAACATGACAAGTCAGACGGATCCACTTTATAAATTTTTAGATTGATTTTGATTAGTCTATAACCTTAAGGTTATAAATAAAAGTAACGATCCTTGTTATCTTGAATGCGTACACGAAATTAGAATTTAGGAAGTTTGATCGCGATCCCAGACCTCCATGTTTTCTGGTCCTACACGTATATTGGGTAACACAAATGTGTCTTTATATTTCAGAGCACTTTAAGTTGTATGCAAGGATCGATACATGTATGTACAACGTTATTAAGTACAGATATGTAGATATTGTCCCACAAACTGCCAGACCCTTGCCCTGTCCCAAGTTCAGAGAATCAAGAGATGAGTTTTGACACATATGAGAGACAGCCTTTCCAGGGAAGGGGTCGACGGCAGGAATCGCCCGGCGACGAAAACCCGCCGGCGAGCCTTGCCGGTCGAATTAGGGGCGGAAGTAGGCGAGAGAGGCTCACATCGAGGTCGGCTTAGAAGATCTCGATAGAAGAGGTCTGTTGTGGTCATACTGTCGTCGTCCCTGTCTCCGGCTTCGTCCGGCATCGCGAGTCAAGTGGGGATGCTGTCGTGATAGTGGCGATGGAGAGGAGGAGCAGGTCTTGTTGTCTCTATGATTTGGATGCGTAACCTTGATTCTATGTCAATCTTTCATTGTATATATATAGAGGATTGATTAGTAACGGTTTTGATGATTAAGAAGATGAAAATGAGAAGTTTGGATTGTTCCAAGGTAGTAACTGTCAGGAATATGAATTGATAGGTTTGCCGATTTACGTAGGTAATTAAGGAATACAACGGTCGGGGAAAATGAAGGGAAAGTGGGGTTCTAATTTTCTTAAACGATTATGAAATTCTAATATTTTCAATTTTATTTATTCGGTGAAAATTCTGGTTATTATAGTTCTCTTCGATCATATCTTGGTTTATAATCCGGATTTGGCTAGTCACTGTGAACACCTGTCTATGGACTTGGGGTTTCTTTGCCCAACTTTGATAAAACATTTGTGGTAGAATGTGTTGCAAGTGCTGTAGGGATGGGATCAGTTTTGATGCAAGACCAGCACCCAATTGCTTATATAAGCAAAGCTTTTGGCTCTAACGGTAGGGATTTGTCCACATATAAAAAAAATTCCAAGCCTTACTCTATGCTATCCACAAATGGAAGCATTACCTAATGAGCAAACCCTTCGTGATGAAAACTGATCACCAAGCTTTAAAGCGCCTGTTGGAGCAGAAAGTGACATCTTGTCCCCAAATGAAAGGGCTTTTTAAACTACTGGGTTTGACTTACACTATTGAATATAAGAAAGAAAGTGAAAATAAGGCTGCTGATGCACTCTCAAGGAAGTTTGAAGATGGTGTAACAATGGATGAAGATGGTGTACACAAGCTTGGAAGGACATCTCAATGGACTTTATTGAAGGCTTGCCAAACTCCCATGGTAAGACCTGTATCTTGGCGATGGTAGACAGACTAACCAAATTTTTCCACTTTAAACCACTTAAGCATCCCTTCACTGTTTTTTCAGTTGCTCAATTATTTTTGTACCACATCTTTAAGCTACATGGGATGCCCAAATCCGTTGTCAGTGACAGGGACAAAGTTTTTATCTCAATATTTTGGCAGCAATTATTTGCTTTGTGTGGTACCCAACTCTGTCTCTCCTCCACTTATCATCCTTAGTCTGATGGACGGACTGAGAGGGTCAATCCCTGTTCCGTGGATTATTTACGATGTATGTGCTTCATTGCTCCTAAGACATAGCCGGACCATCTCACAATGGCCGAATGGTGGTTCAATTCACACTATCATCATGGTATTGACATGACACCATTCAAGGCCTTGTATGGATATGACCCTCCTCAGCTCTTTTTCCATCCATTGCCTGATTCTCCGGCTGCTGCACTTGAGGATTGGCTGATAAGCACAGATCGGAGAGAAACTTTGAGGCAGGAGAGTTGATATTTCTAAAGATTTAGCCTTACAAGCAATCCACTGTTGCTCTGCAACAGAATTGGAAACTTTCCTCTAAGTTCTATGGTCTTTTTAAGGTCATTGAGAAGGTCAAACCAGTGACTTACAGGTTGGAATTGCCACCTACATGTTTGATCCATCCAGTTTTTCATGTTTTCCTCTTAAAGGCCAAGGTTGGCCATTCGGATGCAGTGCTCACCACCCCACTTGTCACTAATGAGAAAGGTCAAAGGGTGGTTGCACCATCTCAGGTACTGGATTCTCGTATCATAACCAGGAAGGGCAAATCAGTCTCCCAGGTGTTGGTGGAGTGGTTCAATCTCAGTAGTGAGAATGCCACTTGGGAAGATATAGTCTTCATTCGTTCGTAATTTCCTGATTTTCATGTTCCTTGAGGACATTAACCTTTTAAGGGGGAGGGGATATGATGTCATTGATGTATATGGGCATTGACTCTGATATATATATGTTGGTGACTTGTGCTGCAGGTGGGGATTACCAAGCTGGCTATTGATGATTGGTGGCCTTTATAAGCCGTTGATCTGTGGTGCTGAGATGTCGACTTGTGCGGTCCAGAATACATGGGTTGTTAGTGTTTTGTAGTCATATAAATATTGTTTTACTCGTGTAATAGAACGATCTTCAATCATTTTTCTTTCCTCATGAT
>LIEC01012035.1:0-87990 GCA_001925005.1 Drosera capensis
GGGAGGGGGGGGGGGAATCGGTAACTCCGTTCACGAAAATCAAGCCCAATTCTCCATCCACATTGTAAGGATCTGGGGCCGGGACAGGGGAGAGCCGAAGGAGGGATTCCAACACACCCCAACCAGGCCTAAGTAGCATACATGTGAGCACTAGTCCATCTTTAACCCCAAATGCCTCAGATAATGGGTTCCTGGTTGTTCACAATTGTATATACATTAATCTTATCTTTTCATCACCTTCGATGTGAGAAACCAATTAACTCACACAAATTCTCAACCCACATAATCAAACAATACGACACATGCACAACACTACAATCAACCACCTAATTCCACACTCCCCACAATCCATTGAATCTGACGAATGTCGACGATGACAACATTCCAAATCATAGCATCAAACATGAATACCAAATCAAATTCACAATCCATTCATCACAACCACCCAAAAAAAAAAAAAACACCCAAATTCAATGTGGTAGAGAATGAGCGGCCAGCAAGTCCAAAACCCTAACAAAATCACGAAATTTGATGACCAGATAACAATGAATCCATATACCCAGCATCAAATATCGAAACGGGTTTCGATTGAGGAGTCGACGTATTGTAACAAAGCGGAAACGAACATGAATGAACTGATTAAGATCCAATTGATAGAACATTATTGCTCATGAATTGGATCGAACCTGACGATGAAACGAAGAGAAAAACGAGGTCGAAGATGAAATCGCGAGTCGATGTCGGGGATTGGCGACGGTTCACTGAGAAAGAGACAGAATTCGAGGTTGAATGTGCACAGCACACTGAGTAAACACTTATTACAACGCAAAAAGAAGTTACTGTACTTTTATTCAAGGTGGTGTGATACTCCTACGAGCCAAAGTCGAGTTCACTATCACTTGCAGCGTCAAGATGTTTATGGGATATAGGTGTTGTAACAAGCTCTGTGATGTGAGATAAATCTAACATAGATCAACATATTAAAATCTCACCAAAAAAATCAAAGCTTATGCAAAAATATTTATTCTTTTGTTTTTTCCGTTTGAATATCTATATTAATACAGTATCCTTTTTAGTTTAAATCATAGTATCATTCTGGTGTGGCATTTTTATACCAAGAGCTATCATGCGTGACATTACATCGTAAATGTTCATGGGGTCACTCTACAAAAAAATTATCATGCCTGGATGCATGCATGTATAAAGTTTAATAAAACTTCACTTCACTTTTAGGTAGATGCGAGGTGGCCCCAGCAGCCCCCTCCACCCAAATCAAGGAGATTCCTGGGAGGGTAAGCTAGAGTTTTCAATTGAATCTAACATTCAGCTTATCGAAAAAACGAAATATTAAACTCATCAAGGATCATATGTAACAATGCTAAGAGATATGTTGAAGGAGAAGCCAATGAATGATGTTTATTTTCTTCCCATCGTTCATAGCAAGAAATTATGTCAAATTTTATCCAGGGTAGTTAGTACTGGAAGTTTTTGGGTTTCATGCCACGGGACGCGCTAGGCTCCTAGATGTACATTGGGCACGAAAACATCCAGTGTAGTTGAGTTATAAGATCATATGTTATATGTTATTGATATACAAATAATATAATAATTTATTATTATAAATTTAAATATTTAATAAAATTGATTTTTCAATATATATATATATATATAATCTACTCAAAATGAGTTATTCCAATTATTCAAAATCAGACATAAAAATATCATCTTGATAATCAACTCAACCCTGAAAACCAATCTAATAACTATGCCATAATTTCGCCTCGAGGCAATGTACCAGATCATAGCATCCAAACTTTCACATTTACCAACTCCTTTTTTCTACGTTTAAACGTGGAAAGTCTCAAACCAAAAACATTTTAAAAACTCACCAAGCAAATAAATTGTCCAAATCCGCTGCATGTAACTCTTCATCACTGAACTCTCAAACTTCAGTCAAACAAATAACGGCAAAGGACAACGAGTCCTCTCATGCCTAAAAATCTTCCTTTTTTGAAATTTCTTTCACATTTTTAGTTCAAGATTTCAAAAAAGCACTCAAATTTTGATGAATCATTGCCAAAAAATCAGGCTTTGAAAGATAGAAAGAAAAATAAAACTGTTTCTAGTCCTGTTTTGCTGCTGTGACTTTTAAGGTGAGTTGAATCTGGACTTATAAGGAATTGGGTATTTTAAAAGTGGGGTTTTTTTGCAAATTGGTATCGAAAAAAATGTGTGTTGTGAAGTGTGTCTTGCTTGTTTTGGCATCTTGGGATGTGGGCAATGGGACATTTGGGAATTCTGGGTTCTTTGAACTTTGATTTTGGGGGCTCATTTTTTGTGAAATACGGTGAGAGTTTTGTAGGGGTTCTGGTGTTGAAATGGTGAAAAATGGCAATGCCAATGAGGGGATTGTGACGTGGGATTCTGATTTGGTGGCGATTGAGTGGAAAATATCATCTGGGTTTTGATTTGCTGAGGTAATTATTGCTTTCCTCTTCCTGCATTTCGCTATTTTGAAGATTGAAGGTTTGCATCAATTCCTGTCTCTTGCTGGTTTTCCTTTGTTGTCTCCGGTAAGGACGATGCAGTTATAATCGAGATTCTATGATTCACTTTATTGAATCGAAAAGGATTAGGTCGATTATATTAGTCTTTGTTCCTAGTTAGTGATCATAGAATCAGGTTCTGACTATTGGGTAATGTCCATCTTCTTTTTAGGAGCGTCAAATGCATTATATTTAAACAGTGGCAAGTTGTGCTTTAGTATTTAAATAATGGTAAGTTGTGCATTAGTATTTGAAATATAGTACTAGTAATAGTTCTTATTAAAGAGAATGGTTCCATTAGACTTATGCCTTGTTGGTACTTGGTAGCAAGTTGATGAGCTGATTTGTGTCTACAGTGGATGAACTCTACTGGGTCCCAAAATGCAAGTAGAATTTTTTGTTGTTTTCATATTTCTATCTTGATGCTTAGATTGATCTGAAATCTGATTTTATTTTAATTTGCTTTTTAAAGGAAGAGTTAGAAGATGAACTGAAATGGAATAGAAGAAGAAGCAAGACAAACTTGTATTGGACGCAATGTTGAGAGTGGTATCTCCTGGTATGGTGATTTTGGCTATCCTGGTGGGTATGGGTCTCGGCTTCAGATAACGAGTTTCATAGGTGTAACTGCGACGATGATGGGTTTTGGAGCGTCGAGAATATATTAGAGTATCAGAGGATGGCAGATTTCTTGATCGCGGTTGCATATTTCTCGATCCCGATAGAGCTGATCTATTTCGTGAGCTGCTCGAATCTGCCTTTCAAATGGGTACTCTTTGAATTCATAGCTTTCATTGTTCTTTGTGGGATGACTCATTTGCTCACTTGCTGGGCTTATGTTCCGCACGGGTTCCATCTCGCGTTAGCCATCACGTTGTTTAAGTTCCTGACCGCATTAGTCTCTTCAGCGACAGCCATAACACTTCTCACTCTTTTTCCCATGCTTCTGAAAGTGAAGGTGAGGGAATTCATGCTCAGGAAGAAGACGTCGGATTTGGATCGGGAAGTCGGGATCATCAAGAAGCAAAGAGAGGCTGGATGGCATGTAAGGATGCTCACTCAACAAATCAGGAAATCGCTTGATAGGCATACGATCTTGTATACGACTTTGGTTGAGCTGTCGAGGACGTTGGATTTGGAGAATTGTGCTGTCTGGATGCCGGATGAGAACAGGAGTGAGATGATCTTGTCGCACCAGTTGAAAGGCAGGAAGAGCCACAGTTGGCGTTCGCTACCATATAGCCATCCTGATGTCTTGAGTATTAAGGAGAGCGATGAGGCGAAGATACTTAGGCCTGATTCTGCACTTGGTAGTGCAAGCAGTGGCGGATTTGGGGAAACAGGAGAAGTCGCTGCTATTCGTATGCCAATGCTTCGTGTATCCAACTTCAAGGGCGGAACTCCAGAACCCTTGAAGGCGTGCTATGCTATACTGGTTTTGGTTCTACCTTATGAATATGATAGATCCTGGACTAGCCGGGAGCTTGAGATAATCAAGGCGATTGCCGATCAGGTAGCCGTTGCCATCTCACATGCTGCATTACTGGAGGAATCCCAACTCATGCGAGATAAATTGGTGGAACAGAATCTTGCATTGAAGCAGGCCAAGGAAAATGCGACGATGGCTAGCCATGCAAGGTACTCGTTGCGGAAAACAATGAGCAACAACATGAGGAAGCCAATGCACTCGGTTCTGGGGTTGCTTTCGATCTTGAAAGATGAGAGTTTTAAGCCCGAGCAGCGATTGATTGTCGATACAACGGTCGAGGCCAGCAATGTCCTCTCTGTCGTGGTAAACGACGTGATGGATGATTCCCCAGCAGAAAGTAAAAGATTCACATCAGGAAGTCGTTCTTTCAGGTTGCACGCATTGATAAGAGAAGCAGGCTGTCTTGCTCAGTGCTTGTGCCTCAAGAAGCGTTTTCAGTTTGTTATCGATGTCGATACTTCTTTGCCCGATCCAGTCATCGGAGATGAGAGACGAGTCTTTCAGGTGATCTTGCGCATGGTTGGCAACTTATTGGATCACAACGATACAGGAGGAACTTTGATTCTCAGGGTATTCTTGCAGCGTGGCAGCCATGGAATGAATGATCAAAGATCTGCACCAGGAACATCAAATTCATCAGATGGTCTTGTCAATGTCCGTTTCGAAGTTGAGGTTGTAAGCAATGAGCTCTTAGTCAATGATTCAGTTGGACCGTATCAATCTCAACAACGAAGCAGTCATGTGGTCCAAGGCGACCTTAGCTTCAGCATGTGCCAAAAGCTTGTTCAGGTGATAATAGCTCCTTAGATCACGTAATTGCATAATGAGACTTAATTGCTTTATATTTTTGGGATTTTCCCAAAAAACCAACTTAAATCAAACATAGTTTCAAAAACCACACCCAATTTTTTAAAATTTCATTTCAACTACCCAAAACTTGTAAAATTGACAGTTTAATTACTATTGTTAACTCTCCGTTAATTTTAACAGAACCTTTTTTGAAAAAGAAAAAATATTATTTTAATTAAATATAATTACATACCTACATTCAATACTTCAATACTTTATCCTAGCATTCGAAATTTTTGTTTTTGTTTTTCAAATGGGCTACTTCATTATAATTATCCGTTATAATTGACTTGAAAATTTGTCGATTTTACTAATTAAAATATAAATTTGAATGTACGAGATGAAAATTGAAGAATTGAATATTCTTTTATAATAATTTTCAATTAAATTGATTTTTTTTTGTCTTTTTTAAAAATGATTCCGTTAGTTTTAATGGAATGCTAACAATAGTAGCTAAAGTGGCAATTTTACAAGTTTTGGGTGGTTGAAATGAAATTTCAAAATTGGATGTATTTTTTTGGAATTATATTTGATTTGAGTTGGTTTTTTAGAAATATCCCTATATTTTTATACATCACTGTTCTACTATTGATATCGCGTGCTTGGTTGTGTGATTGTGTCTCGCCAATCGCTCTTTGCTCCATTTTGGCCTTATTTTATATTTGGTTCTTTGATTGCATTATTATCAGATTACGCATGGTCTGTTAGCAAACACTAATGTCAAATTTGTCTTAGTCGTAGGTTCAGGTCTCGACAGAATCTATCTGTCTTCTGAATTCTGTAATAATATTTTAACTTAAATCGTCTGCAGCTAATGGGAGGGAACATTTGGGTAGTCCCGAATCCTCGAGGCTTCCCACAATGTATGGCACTTGTCCTCCGATTCCAACTACAACCGTCGATTGGAGTTCACAGGAACTCCAACTTTAAAGGCCTTCGCATCTTATTAGCTGATGACGACGACATGAACCGGGGAGTGACCAAGAAGCTGCTCGAGAAGCTCGGTTGCAGGGTCACTGCGGTATCCTCTGGATCCCAGTGTCTAAATCATGCTATCGATCCATACAGGACTCGTCCACGTATCGTTATCTTGGAAATCCAAATGCATGACCTCAACGGATTCGAGACTGCAGCTAGTATACGCAGGATCTGTAGCCGTTCCTGGCCTTTGATCATTGCTTCCACGTCGAATGCAGACGCTGATGTGAGGAATAGAATGAAGAGTATCGGTATAGACGGTCTTGTCCAAAAACCGGTTTTGCTGCAGGGCATTGCCGAAGAGCTTCATAGAGTCATGCGGGCCGCAAACATGTCATCGTGAGATGACTATGATTACATTCTACAACAGAGCTCATCGATCGATATCACGAGGTTTTCCAAGTTTTATGCTTTTTACGCTATTGTGCATATTCATCGTGCTGATTTTTGTCACTATTAGGATGTAGGCGTAGCTCACAGCAGAGGCATTCGGCTTTGATTTCTTCGTCTTAGGCAGTATGGGTAAGAACTAAGAAGTGCCTTGTAAATTCACTTTATGAAACGTTATATGGTTCATGTTTATGATGACCATGCTACAATTTCAAAGCTATGTCGAGGAAAATCGACTTGCATTGGTAGGAATACATATCCTTCCACATAAACCCGCTAATTGAGATAAATATAGGTTTGAGATTGAGTTGTTTATCATTGAGTTAATCCTTATTACTTATTCTTTCCGTCTCAAAAATTTGCATTATTTTGACTGGATACATATGACAAAAGAAGGTTTGACCAATGTTATAGGACGATCAATTGTTGTTTTCTTGAGAAAATATTATGAAACATTAATGATAGTAAACGTTACGTATTATAATCGTAAACCAATAAAAAATTTAAATCATATCGTTTAGATAGTGTATAGAGAGAAAAGCATTACAATATTATGGGAACAATGATAATAAAGAATAGAGTTAATGAAGAGCTTTGCACCCCTTATAGTTAACTCGAGTCTGAGAGTTTTACATTATGTTCAGAAAATCGAAATGTAAGATTCGACTTATAAAAACAACAACCCCACATAATCCCGTCCAGACCAGAACGAGATATACTCAATTTTATCTTTGTAAAATTCGACTTAATAGAGAAATAATGAAATAATGGACACTAACAATCAGTATAAGACAAAAATATCATACTCATAGCCAACCAAGTCAAGAGTTCCCTTCTCTCACAATGGTACAAGTAGGTCACAAAAAATCCAAAATCAAAGAACAAGTGTACCAAGGCCATGACATCATCATCAGCATGCATGCATGCACTTTGGAGTTGGTGAAAGTCCAAGTTAATTTCGAGCCATCACTCAATTCAAGTCATTGAACGAAAAGTCCAAGGGCTCTGTATCTTCACTATAGTATAATTTTTAACTGTCTAGCTGCCATTTACAGTAAGTATACCTTGAATGAAGTTACTGTTCTGTCTCCTCAGCATGGGGACTAGCACGTTGTGCAACGTCGCCAATTGCGACTGAACAATGAAGAATAATGACATTCGTTGTCGGAGCATGTAACCGTCACTGAATCTTGATCGTTGATGCTAAAACAATCAGCGAGCAACCTCGTAGGGTTTGCATAATGGATCGTCGATCCTGTTAGCATCATCGATTGAGATCTGACATGATGATTACTGTGCTGAAATAAAATCTCCCGCTTCCCTTCATCTTCAGCATTCAAGGCATTATGAAATTGAAACATACAGCGACAATGGCACACGGGTTGTTCTGTGATGACTTTGATTAAGGTTGCTTTGCATGGAAATATAAGAACAGCCTGCACAAATCAGCCATATAATGTGCTCGTAAGTCAGGCACAATTGCATTAGAGCAAACTAGGACACACATCTAACAAACACAACTGCCTACAGCAAAGAAAAGAAAATTGCGAAAAATATGCAACCAGCTTGTAACAAAATAAACGAACTTTCATGTCAATAGTTGACAACTTCTCTTGTCGCTCTTGCACAAACAAGGGACATTGTCACAGAACGTGATTCATAAAGCAAAGTTCATATACTTTACACCCAGACGTACCAACTAGGACAGACCAGACCAAACTGTGCTTTCTACATATGAACAGATTTAGAACAGATCTGACTATCCATGGTCCACTGCAAGGCAAAACAGCCCTGATTCAGCACACAGAAACTCGGTACATGGTTGGGAACTCATAGTTCAATGTCTTCAGACACTAAAACCAGTAAACCAGCTATTGCATAGAACAACCTTCAAAAGCACATTTATCAAACAGGAAACCTCAAATAAGTCACCTAAAAGATCAGTTAAAAACAATCAAGACATTATATCCTTTCTAAGAATTTAGAAAGTTACACTAGGCTTCAAACAAAGCAGCAAAAATGACACCCAAATAAAGCATACAGTAAGAGATTATATGGATTATTTACCTTACAAGGTTGTAGAAGACTACAAAGAATGTCACGAGAGAAGCAACTAATATACACATCTTCCGGCTTGATTTCTTTTCAATTACCTACAGCGAGTGATGAGGCAAATCAAGGAGCTATTAGGCAACACCAATAAATTCTCTAGCACTGGTCATCAAGGGAACACAGCATATGGGTTCAATGAAGTTACCATCCTGAAGCGATTCACTGTTCCTGATAAGATGCCCCTTAATGCATCCATGTTATTTCCCTGATGAAGAAACAGAACATATTTAAGAAAAAGCATGACAACTCAATAACTGATATCAGAAGAACCGGTGCGATAATCAGTAGTACCATTCGATCAAGGAGGCGATTGTGGCCCAAAACTTCATCATGAATATCACCTGTCAGCTGTCAGAAACCAGAATGTAAATGAATGCATCAACAATCAACCTTCGATTCATCAAGAGTCATGAACATGCCATAAATCGAAAACAGGTTATTCTATGCCACGGTTTAGCCTCTGTAATAATGCATTTTAAAATCATTTACAGAAAATTATCCGTCAACAACTCTATCCATCCAACTAGAGCTGATATGAAACGAGAACGAGATACAGAAAGTTGTGATGTGCAAAACACAAGATGAAAGATCTAACTGATGAATGTTCTATAGGATACATACTCGCTTCAAGAAGCTGACTTTGTCTTTCAGGGTATCGATGGCTTTTTCATTGTCGTGCTCATTGATGTCACTGGAGTACGAGGAGGAGGCCCTTAGACCACCCTCTAATATCCCATCAAGCCCATCAAACAAAGCAGATCTTGTTGCTTGGTTGTCCCTGAGTACAAGCAAATCAAACCAAAGTCGAGGATTATCAAGTCTCGCATTAGAAGGCCCAAAGGCATTGCACAGAATAAGGTTCTCAGCAAATCAAAAGGACAAGTATTTTTGTCTTTGGGTCCTAACCAAGAGATTCGTGTTTCACATTTCTTGTTCTAAGACGCATTCAAAAGCTAAAGATTCAAATTCACAGAAATTAACTGAGTTTACACTCGTAAGGAGCCAAGCATCATCCCTCATGAACTTAATGCAACCATGACCATAAAAAATCATAACATAACCAAACAATCCAGCAAACATATGTAAGTTTGTCATATCGATTCCTAAAAATATAAGAATCGCAAGCTAGTCCATCGAAAAAAACCACGAAAAAATTGTTGATTTCATTTTGGCTAGACAGACAAGAAATTGTGAAAATCGTCATCTCCATTTTTTGGCCGAAATATCGCTGGCATTCGACAAATTCTGAACCGAACCAAAGATGTATAAAATGAGATACAAAATGGAATTATCTATGATCACAGCCCCATGTCGTTGGTGGTGTACATGTATAATTCGATTCATAATTCAACTCAAGGGCCTAACCTGACTGGTAATAAACCATTCTCACACATATACATTTTACTCACTTTATTTCCTAAATCGTCGATGTAGGAATCAACTCACACATGCTCTGATAACTTCTCGCAGCCGAATGGACATACATGATATTATATGGATAATTCAATAAAATATGCGAATCATTCATATAAGTAACCAAAGAGGGGGGGGGGGGGGGGGGGCTCCTTCTCCGAACCCTAGTCAGACAACACCAAATCACCAGTAACATCACGATACCGATCCACGATGATCGAAAGCACCAGAGACAATCGAAATCATGTGAACTGAATGCAAATAAATCTGAGATCGATGGAGGAGTAGATGGATACCTTCTGTAACTCATGGGTGCGAATGTGAATGATTCGATTCAAAAAAGCGCTGCTATGCAGACGATTCATCGAGGGAGAATCATAGCCGCGCCGGCGGAATTTGATCGCCGGTGACTGAGAACCCTAGCCGCCGGAGGAGTGATCGGAGAATGACTCAGAGAACGGCGCCGGCGACGACCAGAAATAAAAGGGCACAATTTTTTCCCTCTTGGTCTATTTTTGTTTGATTTTAGGACAAAATTTAAATAAAAAATTGTGAAAATGGGAAATTATTAGTACTAAATTCTCGACCGGGTACACCAAATTTTTTCAACCAATCAGGATGTTTCTAATATTTCCCCTAGAAAATAATGTGAGTTTTTCTCAACACTAATGACATTTCAAATAAATCGTTTACATTGTGCCAAATTTAATCATAGATGATTGCATGCATTAGACATCTAGCCTTTCGCTAACAAACCATTGGAGTACAACGTTATTCTCTCAAGTCTTGTATAACGTCTTGTATGAAGTGATTAAAAATCACAGTTTCGCAACAATATGAAAAATCATTCAACTGATGTTCATCCGTCCAGAAATGTGGCAAGCCTGAATGAGACTGCAAATCGACATAAACGAACACCAATGACCCAGAAAACTGCAGACACAAAACATGTCTCACACTTACAGTGCCCCTAGGCAACAATTCATCGATAACAAGTCGCTACACAGATATCTTTAATATATGAGGACGAATAAACATAAGAAACAGGGATGTAAACCATGATTTAGATGATGACGATACAATACTTGGATCCCAATCTCTCATGTAAACACCACTTGAACTTCAATGATTAAAATAGAGATATGGAATTGATGGGGTGCTGAAGAACTCTTCCCCCCCCCCCCTCTCCCCCCTCTGCCGTTGTGATCTTCATCAGCTAAGGAGGGATCTGGTCAAATGATCTCGTGCTATCGCGAAAGCTTGTGAGATTGTCTGTCCATCACCGCAAACAATGCGAAGTGTCAATACAGGAACAGTCACCTTCGAAAAGTATTGTTAACACACTATCACCGCCGGAAAAGAGATTAATGTCTGTAAACATTAGGAAGATATGAATTGAAACGACATTATAAAAGAGATGGCTGGAGCGGCAGTAATGGGGAAAAAAGGTTGTATGGGAGTACTTTAAGTCATGGATGAGGTTTAAGTGAAAACAGGGAGATACAGAGTGAAGATTTCGAAGAAAAAAAATAGTCAATTAAAACAAGGAATTTTGACCCGACTCCAGTAATCAAGGATTCAGAGAAAAGAAAGGTTTGTCTTGTCTTCATTGTTGTAGCACTCAACTCTCTACGAAAAGAATACACAATTTGCCACTCACCTGCTCAGACAATGGAGCTCCAGAATCAATGCTATTAGGGGCTACCTTGCCTACAATGACATTGGCATCTGTTTCAAGTATCATCCTGCCAAAAATATTGGCATAGACAACAATTAGAACTAATAACTTTCAGTATCTGAAACTGAAAATGGGAAAAAGAACAAAGGATGTAATGACACTTACCCGCCATCAACAATCTCATCAAGACAAAGAAGTATAACGTCCAAGTTCTGCAGTGCCTCATACTTGTCAACCTTGTTCCTGCAACTTATCCATTCCAAATCATTAACAGTGCAAAGCAAAATTAAGGAAAACTCATTTAGAACTAGGCAAGGGTGAATGTAGTGAGAAATCACCTGAGGAGAATAGAGACTGCATCAGAGAAACCCTGGAGCACGGCATCTAAAATCAGTTCATTCTCATCATCCCCACCAGTAACAAAAAAGTGGAGGTCTTGGACAAACTTGTAGACGATAATATTATTGTCCAACAATGTTATGTCGGCTGCAATACCATGCTAACAGTTCAGCAAATATAGGGGAACAAAAAAGAAGGGAATCCTTGTACAACGGCATGAACATGCAGAGCAATCGTAAAAACCAATCTGGCAACTCTTCGAAAAAATAAAAAATACCTTCATTCCTGGCATTAGTCTTTTGGGTTTTTGTAAATACAGATTTTTCGAAGGCCAACTTTGCAGCATTTGTAGGCCAATCATCCGAGTAATACTTTACAGCAACCCTCTTCCCTTCTGAATCTAGAAGTAGTACGTTCTTTATCAAAGGACATGAATCCTGCATCATACACGGATTAGATGAACATATTAGAACATCAAAGCATGGCATTCAATAGCATTGAGCGAAGTTAGAAAGGGAAATTTAGATCAACAATTCCACAGGCAGCAGTACATGATAGAATCAGGTCAAGCTGTCCAAAGCATCCGTAATAAGCTTAGCTCCCTTCACGTGCATATATGCAATATCAGTAAACTGCACTATCGTTTCGGCATTCAAGCATATAAGACCCCTTTGACAGGCAAACAAGACATTGCTTCAACCTAATCCGCGATCTAATTCCTCAAAACGATTCCAAACCCCATCAAATTAGTGAACTACTAGACCGAGAAGCAATTCGACTTAAACCCGATGTCACTATACCAACAATATGCATCGATCTCGAACCTTCTACGACAAGCTTCAACTTTTGACAGAGTAGGTTCCTCAAATACAGAGATCAGTCCATCATCACAAACAACAAACAGATCTCGCAATATCCTCAACTCTTTACAAGATCTCAAACCTTTACCCCCAAATCAAACCCTCCTCCAAATCAATCCCTAATAAAATCAAACAAACCATGAATCAGAAAACTAGAATGAATCTCTACACAGATCCACTCATCGATACATCATCACAGCACAGTTAAATCAAATTTTTAACACAATTGCTCAAGCATAAAATTAGGGCAAGTGAAATCGAACATGGAATGGTAGGAAATCGCGATATATGAAAAAATTGATCGATGCGTCGATTTGAGAAAGGAGAGGAGATGGTGAGACTCACCCGATACGCAGCCAACGTCGCCATGATTGATCGATGAAGCGCAGGCTGAAGCTTGAGATCGAAGCGAGATCACGAATCTCAGATCAATGAGTAACAGTGAAATATTATTGGCATGATGTGGTCGGATTAACAAGTACGGTTACATCTTATATAATTTATATTATTATATATATATATATAATTATAAAATTATTTATATATTAAATTACGCATGATCGTGTCGTAATATATATTAATTTAAAATATATAATTAATATAATTATTAATATTTTATATAAAAAATTATAAAAAATTAATATTTGATCGTCGTTATATTCGTGTCAAATTTTAAACGTTATTTTTTTAACGGAATATATTATCTTGAGTATTAATGTTATGGTTTTGCCCTTGTTTTGTTGGGTGATGGATGATGTAAACACCAATTAGGGATGAAATGGTCCAAGACTTATTTCTTGATTTATGAGTACAATAACATTTCATGTATATTCGTCCAGGACAACCATCTGTGTTTGTCTTATCCCTGTAACTAAAAAATAGAAAAATTGTTTGTTGATGTTAGATAAAATTGTTACTAATTTCTTGGTATATGATTGTTTATATTTATATTGTTAAAAAAAAATTAAAATTCAATTATAAGTAATCATTTCTGTGGATGGGCTAATTCTCAGAATTGTCATTAAAAAAAACAATGACTTCATAAAACAACCTTTCAAAATAGTCGCCCAATCCAGAATCGTGTTCTTGGCAATTCCATCAGTAACCAAATCTGCAGTGCAAAGACTATTACATGATTCGGGACACTAGTCCGATCCCATTACAAGTGAAGCCCATGTAACCTGGTTTATAATCATAATGCAAATCCCAACATGACACAAAACCAGAGCCTCCAAGTGTTCATTTGGTTGAGCGCATAGATCCAGCATGGTCCTCCTTTCACTTGGGTGCTTACCTCTTCCTCCTCAACCTGTTTTCTGTTTTGGAGCCTTCTTCTTCGCTGATCTCCTCGGAATTGAATTCTTCATTCCAATGAAGAACAGCAACGCCCCCAATAGGGCCAAATTCTGCAATAACAAATCATGAGACAATAGTTACTCATTTGTAGAAGGTATTCTCCTTTCCATTCGAACATGAGCATGCGTGTCTACTCAATAAGCAACACCAGCAAAGCTGGACATGCATCAGGGACTTTATCCCTAGTGCACCCTGTGCCAGATACAAAGGAAAAACCCAGCCGCATCCATATTTTATGGTTGATACATCCTCATAAGTCATCCACTTAATAGTGTTCCATACACTAGTAGGCACTAACCTGTGTAAACTTGACAAAAAGCTGAGTGTACTCCCTCTTGTCAGCGTCATAGTTGTAGAAGTCATACAGGATTGGGGTGGCAAGCGCCTGATGAAGAGCCTGTTCCAAAGAAACAACCATAGAACAATGACTCGACAAGGTCAAGCAACATACTTCACATTTAAACAAGACCAACAAAGAAATTTGAGACTACTACGTACTCACCAAAAGGTAAGCTCCAAGAGAGCTGCCAAATATGAAAAGAAGGCTCCCGATGCCCTTCAAGGCTATCGTCACAGCTACCAGATGTCGTATCTGTGAATTGCAAATGGTCAAAAGCTAGGAGTAAAGTACGCAAAAGTTTGGAAATATGATTTTGTGTCAATCTAAAGATAATTTTGAGTCTACTTGAAGAGGTGCACTCTAAAGTAAGAAGACTATCTTTACCTGAACTGGAGGGAGTTCAAGTCCAGTCTGAGAAGATACATGTTTTGAGAAAACATTGAACTTCGGTCTCAGAGCTTTGGCCGCAGGTCCACCATCTACACCAAACTCATTGAACCTGCGCATTAAATTAATAGGATAATGTGAGAAGGCATATGCAAATGATAATTTACCCAAACTAATGCATTAAAAAAAGGTGTATGGAAGATTCACAAGTTGAATTGACAGGTAAAGAAGAGCATTCCGATATACAAATACCCTAATTTCCTGAACCTCTACCAAGAAAATCGAAAAAAAAAAAAAAAAAAAAGCCTCCAGCGTTATAGTCTATCTTTCCAAGATACTCGAATACACTCAGGCAAGTGGCCGAATTCAAACTCAAAAGGCATTCACTAATTTCACAATTACTTCATGACTTTATCCCAGTACTTCAACCACCAAATCGCATAATGACATGCAATCCAGTACATTAACTGTGTAAATTACCACATCCACAACCACAAACCAAATCTTATGATACAAGACCACCCCCACGGGTAAAACGCAAGTCAGGTCACATTGTCGCATTATCATCAATGTTACTGATCTAACATACAAATAAATTTAACTCTCCCATCAAAGTTATACATACACCTCCAATTCACCAGATTTACTAGCTATAGGTTCAACTCAAACTCTGAAATTCTCCACATAATCCCGCCAAGTGCAGGGTGTGGGGGAAGACATCTCTGCATGAGAGAGCGATGTACGCAAATCTTATCATTATTTATAAACAGAGAGGCTGCTTCCGTTGCCCTCGGGTGTCCCCTGACCTCATGCTTAGAGAGAAGGGGCTTTACCACTGTCCTCGGATGTCGAACCCTTGACCCCATTCTTAGGGAGAAGCGGCTTACCATTGAGATAACTCCACTCGCCATTACCAATCTACAATACCGAAACAAAACTCCACAAAATTCACAAAATCAACACCCCAACCCTAACTTACCGCGGAGCGTATCTGATAACTCTCCACTAAATATCTCCGACTTACACACAACTAACATCCTACAAATTACATCGATACAACCTCAAAATTCAAAATCAGACCCCAAAATCCCATACCCTTGATCTCACAACCCCCAAACCCTAGATTCACCATCTCCACTTCACATCCACACAAAATCGACTCGAAAACCTACCAGATCAAAACTCAACAGACCACCAAAATCAAAACAAACTAAATCCACATCAGATCTGAGAGATTGAAAGCAAATTCAAAGTGTTAGAGAGTTTTGGATTCGCTTACTCTTGCCAGGCGGCGAGGATGAAGACGGAGACGAACAGGACTCGACCAACGAAGGACAGAAACGCCATCGTCGAGGCACGAAACGGCGTCGCTTTCGCGTCGGAGAGAGAGAGAGGGAGACGTTGAGGTTCTGGAGATGGACCGTGTCGTGGGTTTGTACCACGGTGGAGTTATTGTGCGTCCTTATTACGGTTTGAAGAACTGCAGAAAATGTGTGCAAGATATTAGCAGGCTGAGTGCAGAGAGAAACTGAAAAATTCATATTTTTATTTTTATTTTATTCATTGAGATATAAAAAATAATTATGATATTAAACAGATAATAGTCCCTAAATTTATTCGTGGTCAAGAAAAATCTGTCAACTAATTTTTAAAGTTTGTAATTTTTTAATTTCAAAATAATCATTAATATAGATACTTTTTTTATGATTATTCACAAACTCATTTTTTTACATTGTAAATCAATTTCTGTTTCATAAAACATTACATTGAGAAACATATCTTCTTAATTATTTTAAATAAATTTGATTTCCATTATTCTGAGCATAAATCTTCTTCTTCTTTTTTTCTTCAATTTGAGTTTTATCATCATATTATATTAAACAAATATTAACTCAATAATTAGCCATCACCTCACAACCGTGTAATCGCACTCGACCCATAATAACAAAATAATCTGGTTTTCCCAAACACTATGCTGTTTATACACGTAATTATGTGGATCGTTTTTTTAGTTACTCCGTGTAATCGCATTTGTTGGTATTGACCATTGGGTGTGGAGGCATGTGAGATGCACGCTGGTCATGTGAGGTCAATTTTGTTTGTTACTGTTTGCTGCAGGTTTTGAATTGTGGGCTGTTGTGGTCCCCACTCTCCAGTTGGAGTGATGCAATAAACGTCTGACGGACCAATCGGATCCCTCCCTGCTTTTGAAGGTCGAAACCTGACGTTGAAATTATGACGTGGAAAAACAAAAATTCATGTTAGAAGACAAAAAAAATTTACTTCCTCCGTTAAAAAAAAATAAAATTTTTCTGTCCCAAAAAAAAAATGTGGCATATTTTGAGATGTTTTATTTTAATTTTTTAATAATATGAGGAAATTATTTTTTTTGATATATAATTGAATTTCACAATTTAATTTATCATTTATAAATGATAATTTTATAAAAAAAAATAATATTTATTGTCTTAATAAAATTTTAAAATAAGTGTCTTATTTTGAGATGAAGAGAATAACATTTTAAAATATTCATTATATAATTATTTGAATAGATTGAAAATAAAAAAATTGAAAAAAAAAAGATACAATTGAAAAGAATTAGATATGTATAATGAAAACAAAAATCAAGAATATTTAAAATGACTAATTGATAATGGATAAGGTTGATATAATCAGATGGTAAATAAATTTTAAAAAAATAATTAGTAAATAATAAACACAATAGTAATAGATCGTCCTATGATATTAATTAAAATTTATGATTCACAAGTCAAAGTATTGTCATGTTTCTTGGTTGGATAAGAGTATAAAATTTACACAGCCTTTTATAGATGAGAGAGACTGGCCCGTAATCTTTTCGCTCAGATTGCTCAGGCCCAAGTCCGCGTTTCTTGGCTGGATTTTTCTATAGAAATCCTTTCATACTCGAACATCTGGTGATATAATATCAATAATCCAATATATAATCTAAAATATATCATATGATAGGATATTTTTATTATTTTTAAAAAAAATAGGTTATAAAAAATCAATCAAATAAAATCAAATTTAATATATATCTTAACTAACTAAAATAAAAACAATATCATGATTTCTTTTCTCATCGTATATTCTCATCCCATCATAACCCCAATTAAATATAAATTTTAATATCTCAAATCTAAAAAAAAAAACTGATCAAATGAAAAAATATAATCATAATTTATAAGAATTTTTTTACAAAAAAAATAAAAAATGTTTAAAATTATTATACTCATATATGAAATTGTCATTAAGTAATTAAAAATAACTTTATCTATCAGTATATTATATAATCTTTATTTTACAAAATCATAAACATTTTTTTTTCTCATATATCAATACACACGAGCAAGTTTTTTTATTTTATTTTATAAATCAAGTTTTATACTAGATTTTTCTATCTTTAATTTTTAATTCAATCTAATAATCGAAATTAAAGACTAAAATAAACGACCTAAATTGTTGCTTTATATAGAAATCTTCCGAAAGTAAAAATTGACCAAAATAACCTCGAAAATAGTTGTTTTATGACCTTGGTGGGGTTATTTTTTATAAATGGTTTGAAAAACTAGTCGTTGAGGATTAAAATTAAATAAAAAACCGTTGACGATTTTAAGAACCGTGAAAGGTTTCGCTGTAAATGTTGCTTTACACAAACTTGGGAAATCTATAATCTCAAAACCGTTAATGGTTAAAAAAATCGTCAATGTTTTATGAGCATCCAATGGCAGCTTTTAAAGAACCGTGAACGATTTGAGAATGAAAAATCATTCCCTATTCTAGACTCATTTTGATGTCTAAACCGATAACCGTTTTCTTTAACCGTTCACGATTTTACTAACAAAAACAGAAATATCAATGAACTAGAACAACAACCGCATATTCATAATTCGACAACAAATTTCGGACTATTAAAGCAACAAAACATTAAACATTAATGGTTAAAAATATTTCAACTACAATAATAAAACCTTCGTCGGCCTCAACAGTATCTCCCTCGTCCCCTGCACACTCCCCATATTTTCCATAAACATAATCGTAAAATACTTCGAAAACGTCAACCCTAAATCCAACTCGCTCATATACAACACACCCTTATCCTTCCTCATGACAACATAACCGTGCGCCATCTCCAACAACAGCCTTGCCATGACAGTTGAGGTCGGTGATCAGGGGTTTGAGGAGACGAATCATACGGTTGAGGCGGGATTTAGGGTTTGGGGATTGGGATATCCATGCGAGGGAAACAATGCGTGTGTATTGTTTAAAATAGTACGTCTGAAGATTTGATGAATATTCAAATGTACTGTTTGTAAGAGTGCATATGCACTATTTGCAACAGAGATTATCATCGCAGCATAGAATGTTCTCTCAGTTATTGTTCTATTCAATTTGAGCTACATTTCATTTTGAACATAAGTTCTATTTCAAAATAAACATGTGTCCTATTTAAAAAATGAACAAGCGTCCTTTTTCAATTTAAATAGTCATACTATTTATATGAGATCTCCTCCGCTCACAAATTTTCCATGGAATCCAAGATGAGATTCATCCCAAATGGCTGAACAAACTATTGTAATGCTCACCTAGCCTTGATATTTCTCGTTGTCATGTGAGTGGATTTGTTGCTCATCATGCCTAACCATCTATATTTATATTCCTCTCCTTCCTGTCAATCTTTAACAGTGAGTTTTTGATGGACGAATCATTGAACTTCAAGAATTTTTACTGTGAGCCGCAACCTCAACACTCATAACATAAGAAGTGCTTCTCCTGATGGTGAGAAATCGTTCGTGTTCGCCTAGGTTAAAGCTATATTTTATCGGACTGCTTGTAGAGTGTCAAACATTTGTGGGCTCTGATACAAGTGTTTCTTTCATGTTTTTCATGCCTAACTCATCCGCCATGCTTGCTTTTGAAGTGCAATGAGATCAATAGTCAGATTATGGTTTATTAATGTCTTATGAAGACGTTGCGGTGATAGAAGGACGACGATGAGCTCGTGGTGGTAAGATGGCTGTATCAAGCCTGGTAGTGTTGAAGGGGAGATGACGTTAGTGATGATGTTATGGCCATGGGTTTTCAGAGCCGAAAGTGGTAAAGAGAAAATTGGAGATGGTGGGGATGGTGAAGGTGACGATGTTGGGGGAGCAAAAGTGGACGGTGGTGCAGGAGGCGAAGGATTGTTAAAACTTAAAATTATATATAATAGAAATTATTTTTTCTTGTTGTATGTGTTGAAAAATATTTGGCAGTTTTTGTATTTTTTTGGGAATTTTCTCAAAATCATATAATAAAAAAATAGAAAATCATCTAATTTTTTTTTAAAACAACACTAATGTAAGATTTATAATATAATATATATATCTAATCGTAAAGATGCTATTATAACTAAAAAATTAAAATGAAAATATTAAAAAGCTTTTACGAGAGCCATCAGCATTAGTCTAAGATATAAAAATAAAAATAATCTATCTATATTTAGTTGCATAGAAATTCAAACGTTAAAAATATTTGGATTACAAATATTAAAATGGGTAATGTGATAATTTCAATTGATTTAAAATAAAAAAAAAAATTAAATCTTAAATTAATATAAATATCTGAAATCCAAAAAAAAAATTTGATCTTATGTATAGTATCTTTCATAAAAAAATAATTATATGGTATTGATCAAATGGTATCACATAGATTTGTGATTTAAAATAAAAAAAAATAAAAAGATAATATTTATAAATGTCCTTTACTAAATTAAAAGACAAAAATCAAAATATTCTAACACATATTCAAAATAAAATAAAAAGTATAGACCATAAAAAATAAAATAAAAAATAGATTAAAGTCTTGTTAAAAGAAAAAGTAATTCACGAAGTTATCTATATCACATAAAACAAACAAAAACATAAACTGAAAAAATATTTTTTTTAAAAATAAACATTTATAAAAAAATTAATCTATCGATTTTTTTGTAAAATATCTCATTTTGAACTATTATTTTATTATAATTTTTCATCATGTATATTATTCTAGTATAATCCAACAATTGGGACATGTTTTAACCGTGAAATTGTTTGAATCCTAGCCATCTATTTTAGGACGAGGAATATAAATATATTATGTGATCATTTGCATAAGTATAGTAATTTCCTAAATAAGATAATCAATTTTTGTAAAGAAAAGGATTACCTCACTGTTATTTTAATTTAGTAATAAAGAAAGTACTATGGACTCTAAACTATGATTTTATATTTATACTGAATCAAGTATAGAACTCAATATAATTAATGACGTAACTGTTTATCGTTTGTTATCCTCAACTTCACACATAGGGTGGTGCATTCGATACCTTTTGTTATTATTATGTTATCAGATTATAATAAATATTTTGCATTTCACTTGATTAACTTTTTGTTTAAAATGTATAATTATTATTCATGCAATCAATCATCAAAAAATATTATGTAAACTATTTTTTAGATCATAAATATTGTTTCATTTTTACGTAAATTCTGATATATTATTTTAATATCCAAGAATTTTATAAATTAAAATATAAAATATAAAATGTGATGCATATTTAAATAATACAAGAACAAAATATATTAAATAAAGAACATTATATAAAGAATTGAGATTATAGATTTACATTATATAAGAATTGACATTATATAGTCATAATTACATATTATGATTATAAATTTAAACTTCAAAATATGAGATTACTGAAACAAACACAAATATGAAATATTTAAAAAATAATTAAATTCATGATGATTAATTATAATTATCGACGAACAAATTATTCCCTTCACCCACACATCTTCGTCTATCCCTCCACCATCACCGAGACCACTCACCCTCCAAAACCCAAAACCACCACAAAGCTCCACCACTAAGCCGCACGCACCACCACCTAACCACCGTCAGCCACCACTCGCCGTCAACGCCAGAGCTCGTCGAAGAGCGGATCGGACCACCCCAGTCGAGCCTCCCACGAGGCGGTTCGGTCTCAAATTGACCACCACACTCTCCACCACCTCGCGCCACCAGCCTTGTGCCGTCGCCTGATCTCGTCTGCGAACGGATCCGGTCTCCCAAGGGCCCTGACTTGGATTTCACTTTCCCCACACACAACCACTTCGGACCACCCCGTACCACCACCCACGAACCAGATCCGACCATCCCCCGGCCCAAGAGACGATTCCGGCGACCACGGTGACGACGCTGGCAAGCCACCAGCAGCGGGAGGACGAACAGCAGCAGAGTCAGTCACTGGCAGCCCGGCAGCGGCCCGCACGGCCCAGCAGCATGCTTGACAGGAACCCCGACGACAGCTCGGTGCGGCCCGAACAGAAAGCCCGATAGCCCTTACAACGGCCCGACGTTGGTCCAACAGCAAGCCCAATAGTAGGCCCGGACAGCGGCCCGGAAGGACCGACAATTTCGTTTCCCTTGTGTTGTGTGTTTCAAATAACTCACCGGGAGGTAGCTTCCACAAATGCATTCCTTGAAAACCATGAATGAATGTGTTTGATTGCGGGTTGTGATGGAAGTGTATGATCATGGTGATGATGAGTATGTGTTCATGGTGATGATGAGTGTATGATCATGGTGAGGAGAAGGGTATGATCATGGTATGATATGGGGTTAAGTCTTGTGTGTGCGACTAGGCTGTGCCCTTGTATCCTGTGTGTGTGTGTGTGTGTGTTCAAGGCCTGTTATATATATGTGTGTATACTGAGTAAGGTTGAGTAAGGTTTGGTGATGGTTGCACATGGTTGTGCGCAGATTAGGGGGAGAACATGTGCAGGGCATGTGTATATGTGTGTATTATGTACTCGAAATGTGCCTAACTTTTTACTATTGTGACATACGATAATGTTAAGGATTCAAAATTATAAATATATATGTACATGTATTTATATCGTGCCTTGACGTGAGGATCCGGTTTGATGATGGATGTTGTTCATGTTGTGTTATTTGGGGTATTCGGGGTTTAATGGGTTAGAATATTGTTACGCATGGGCTAAATGCTTGAAAATCGGACTTGGGCCAAGCACTTAGGCCCGAACGAAGCCCAATCCAAAGTGGTGCAAAACCTAAGCCCGAGTTTCGGAAACTTCTCAAACATTCTCCACCATTCTACAAACTTGTGGAGAGTTGTAAAGGGTTAGAGTTTCTAGAGTTTTCTAGGACACTCTTGTAAAACCCTAGGAAATGTCTAGAATATATGGGGTCTAGAACATTCTTACGTCGTGTATATAAACATGGGTTGGCTCATTTGCCAAACCACCAAACACAAAGCATACAAAACCTGAGTGCAATAGAAAGCGTTTTTTGCTCTCCAAGTTCTCATTCTCATTTTGCAAGTTCTTACAAAGCCTCTTGGTGTGTGAGTTCGGCTGAGCTCAAGCGAAGATGTGAGTAGTTTGAGTGCCACATGAGTTGCGAAAATCTAACCTCGTGATAATATGCACCATCATAATATAAATTTCCTTTCGAAAAAATAAATATAAAGGATACAGGGATGTAGACCTTAGTTGTATTATTTATGTGACGTGGACTAATGAAAAACGAATGAAATAATACATATTGTGTCTTAGAACTGTGAATGTCGATTTTGATGCCCCTTTTTGGATCCATTGGATCGTTGGGCGTTTTCCCTGAAAATATTGAGAAGGTCAAACATGACATCCCTTTTTGGATATGATGTAACCATTATCATATTTTTTGAAGTTGATGTAATGAAGGTCGAGCTTGATGAGCCTTCTTTGATCCATGGAGATCATTTGTTGTTTTCTTAAATAGCCTTGGTGGTTTTGATTTGAGTCAATGGACTCCAGTGTTTACTCTTTGCATCATCGTCACGGGTAAGGAACTAACCAGGGAGCGGTGGACATCCACATCCTCTTTGCGTGCATGCAACGGCTTCGACGTCGTTGTGGCAAGGCCACGAGTTACTCTTTGTAAGGAGGTCCAAATCATCTCAATGCTGGCATCCGGTGCCTCATGACGCACAAAATATGTAGGTGTGAAAATATAATCTTATGGGTAGCCTGGCTAACGATTGACGTTTTATCTCTGTATTCTAAGTCGGTCGTTTTCTTGAAGTTTGTCTTTCAAATTAAGTCATGAACCATAAGCAATTGTAGAGGAAAGGCTCTTAAAAGCGATGCGAAGACGTATAAAATGTATTAAAACAATACTTTTTGATATGGCATTTATATCTTCATATTATAATATCAAAACGTTTTTATGGACTTTCGAGGGTTTCTATAACCGTTAGCAGAAGCTCCTTTTATACGTCTTAGGTTGCTGAGCTTTTTTTGCTCATAGTTATGTGTTTCATTTACATGTATATCCTCAGCTGTATTTGGAGGGTTATAGTACGAGGTTGCATTCATGTAGATAGTTTTACATGTTTTTAGATATCATATCATATCAGATTTCTATTTTGTCGCGTGTAACATTTGATCGGTACTACTTTTTGTACCAATATTGTAACTTAAAACAGGTATTTGAAATTATAAGCTACGAGTTTGACTACTGTTTATAGTTCCTTGATTTCTATACCTTAAAACCTATTGTCCGTGACGACATAACACCCACGTGTCATCCAACGTGAAAATCAGGATGTTATAATTATTAAATATGGACGTCCCATATAAATTATAATGTTTTTTTAAATGATAATATTTTGGGATATAAAAATCGAAAATATTTCTATTTTATATCATATTATCATTATCATTATTATTTGTTTTTTTTTTCACTCGCAATTCTTTTATATTTCTCTTTATCATCACACAAGAAAATTTTGGTTAAATGCAATAAAGTAAATGGATTTCTTAGTTATCATGTCAAATCAAATTTTTCTAATTTATTTTTTGTTTTATTTTTCACTTACAGTTGTTTCCTACTTTTTCCTATTATCACATAAAAATATTTTGATCAAATATAATAAAATAAATAAATTTCTTAGTTATCATATCAAATCAAATTTTGCTAATTTATTCGGAACGAAAAAATAATAAGACAACGTTGGTTTTTTTTCCCGCATTGTGTTCAAATTCAATCAAACACGAAAGAAAACACATCCTCTCAAGATAAAAATATCGACAAAATATTGAAAAAATAGATAAAAAGGAAAAACAAAGCAGAGCCCTTTTACGGGTTACACAAACACCACACCAATTTCAACCACCGGCGCCTGGTCTTCTCCTTCACACAACCGCCAACGGAACCACCGAACTCACAGCTCCCATACGAAAGCGAACGTGATTCAAAGCCGGCCGGCCGGCGTCGAGCTACAAAGTTCACACACATCGATTCAACCCGCTGGCATCGAGAAAAGTTGCTTCCTTCAGTTCTAAAATCATAATTTTTTATTTCTATTACTGATTGTTAGATCTACAGATTTTTTGGTAACAGCATTGAATAAGTAGTAGTATGTGGAACAAACAAGTCGTGTTGTGAATTTTGCTGGTGTTACATAACTCATACAGTATTTCGAGGGATTACTGTCCTGTGTTGATTTTTTCTGAAATAGTGGAAAAAGTTATTTTTTAAGTGATAACGAACCTTAGTATAACAATTTAAGGAAGAGTTAGTAGACTATATTATAGAAGATGATGACTGTTTTGACTGTTTGCATCTTACCTCCTCAGACTTTGTCCTGGATGGAAGAGCTGGGTTTATTGATGTCGTTGGGATTGTTGTTGATAATAATTGTTTTGATATTTTAGGAAAAGTTTTGCCTAAAGAAAATTTTCCTTACCTTTTGGGACAACGAGAATAGTCAAGTATTGCCTATATTTCGATTAATAGTCACAACAGATCGTGTCTCTTAAAGTTTATTCTTGTGATGTGAATGATATTCTTTTTTGGCTGTTTTACGGTGAAAGTCTCTCGGATAAAGGTTTGGCTTGTTAAGGTTTTTTATTTCGTACTGGGCAATAGTCAAAGCTAATTATGCCTTGCCGTTCGCCTGGAAACACAGCAATACTATACGATGAAAATTTGTGGGACATATATTTGGTTTGTTGTCTTGAATCAGAGGTTAGTATTTGTCTGGGAGAGCAGCGATGAACAAGAGATGCTGTGATTAGATTTTAACAAGCATTGTAATCGTGCGAACAATTGATCTTTTTTCCCCTTTTGTTGCCGCTTCGCTGTGAATTGCATTCTTTGCTGTGAATCCTAACGCTTATGCTCTCATTGTAGGGACAGCTCGTCGAAGGAGGTATTTTTTCTTGATCCGCCCTGCACTGCGTCAGTGGTTTTGTATTTGGGGACGGAAGAGAAGAGGTTCGAGATGCCAAGAAAGAAAAAAAACCAAGGATACAATCATTAAGCTGCCCCATCAGCTTGAGCCTTGCAACTTTGATTGCTTCGCAGGGGAGCATCTATCTTACCTTCTCGAATCCATCGAAAAAGAGCTAGAAGTGGAAAGAGATTGGAATAAGAGTTTGCCTGATAAATTATGGCTCAAGCAACAGTTTGCGGTTGGGGTGAATGAGGTGGCGCGGGTTCTCGGAAGAATGCCTCCTTCTGTCAAGAATGGAGATGTTCAGAAACCAGGTTGTGGGTTTTCAATCCGTCTACAAGCGGTGTTTGTTGCTTGGGATTGCAATCCTAGATGGCTCATAAGGCATCTACCAAGTTTGGCTGCTTCGAGAGATGTACCGATCTTCTTTGTCAAGGATCACAAGCAAGGGGTCTATTCGATTGGGTGAGCTGGTTGGTACGAGGACAGCAATTGCCGTTGGAATTAAGGTGAAAGGAAGTCGCATAAACAATGTTGTTGGAAGCAATCTCAGTGCTGTAGAACTCACTTCTGCGGAAAAGTTGTCTTAACACCGAGTCCTGCCTTATATCAGCATGTTGATGATAGTGTGATTATTCTAGTGCTTGCTTCTGAGTCATTCACTTTTGCCGATATTGGTTATGCGGCTTATGCTGGCAATCACTCTGTTTGATCTACTCTGGGAGGATCTTAGACTTGAGCTGAACCGCCTCAAGGTCATGATATGCATCGAAGTGCTTTTTCGTGTGGGGCTCTGTTATCCAGCCTTCCCTGAACCTGATATAGCTATTACCACCTGCAGCCAAGCATGACCTTGGCTTCCTCACCAATGTACTTCAGGACCAACTCTGCGGCCATCAAGCTCTCGATGACAATCAGTGGATTGATATTCCGCCTCTTCTTTGGGCTCTAGTCAAGGACACGACGACCACCAAATATCTAGAGAACTCCCTCTCCAACGGGTGGGTAGATGTGAATTTTTCTTTGAAAAGCATCCCAACATTAACATAGCAAAAGCATCCCAACATTAACATAGCAAGCATTGGGAGCTGATTCTACGTACACCGGTTTTATGTGCTTCCGCTCGGTGAAGTGTATTGTTCGTCATACTGAATGAACCGTCTATTATAATCAGCTTAATGAAGTTCATTGTTCGATGGTATGACAATACGTATCGTGTCACGACTCTAGGTCTTATGAAGCTGCTTCCCTCGACAAGCTACGATAACCGAAAGGTAAAGCTGTTCTGGATCTTTTGAATTTTTGTTAGGTTACACCATTGTTTACATTGATTGTCGAGAATATTTTATATGTACTCTTGAATGAAGATAGTGTAGATTAGGATGGGAGAACTTTGGCAGTTGGGGACCAAACCTAATTCCCAGAAATTAAACATTGGTTGTTTGTGCCGACTTTTATGTTTAGCCACTAATTTCCCATGCGAGGGTAACTTGGAATGTCTCAGCCTTGGCCTTGTTGCAGTAAAAAATGTAAGGATGTAATATTAAGAAGATGCCTTTAAGAAGATGGCAGCTCGGCGCCCAAAGGAATTGAACTGCTGCTGACCTATGACACATTGGCCCTCCGCCCCTGGCCGCTTACCAGTTGGGGTGGGAGCGAACCCCCTAACTTCTATATTTTTTTTCCATTTTGAAATACGTTGTGTGATTCCGTTCTATTTATTTTTTGTGTCGTTTATTTCAGGACTTAGAATGCTACGAGGAGCCTTTCCAGGTCATAGTCATGTTTTGATGATACATTTTTAAACGCCATAAGAGTTCCTCATAAGAGTTTAAAAGAGTACAATTTGCCTGCCTTGTCATGGTCAAGGACAAATTTATTTTTCTCCTAGTCTGCCGAACCACCTCAGTCGCCTTGTATGACTTGGCTTCGTATATATGAAGTTATAACCCCTTGGTTTCCAAAAACCACAGAAACCTTGCAAGAACAAGTTCTTGTTGTTGTTGATGATGATGAAAAAGGCAGGGGCAGCAGAAGGTTGTGATCGAGTTCAAGAACTCAAAGCCTTCGACTGAAACGAAAGCGGGAGTAAAGGGACTAGTAGACACAGGCATCAAAACAGTCCCATGGATATTTCTGTCCAGAAGACCAAGCCGAGCATCACTTCTCCTCAAACACGAACTCCACCATCCCCCTGATAGACCTCGGAGCCACGAGGGATGCGGTGGTGGAGCAAATCTGTGGGGCGTGCGAGGAATGGAGTTTCTTCCAGGTGGTGAACCACGGGGTCCCCGAGAAGGGTGCTTGAGGAGATGATTGATGGTGTGAGGAGATTCCATGAGCAGGATGTTGAGGTCAAGAAGGCATATTATTCGCGGGAAATGGGAAATGGAAGGTTTTGGTATAACTCGAACTTTGATCTGTATGAAGGTGTTGTGAATTGGAGGGATACTATTGCTTGTGATATTGCGTCGTGGTTGCCGCCTCCTGATCAGTTGCCGGAGGTCTGCAGGTAAATGATTTGTTCACTCCTGCTTTTCCTTGATCCATTTGAAAACTTTGGTTCATTTCGTAGTCTCTGAGTATAGTTTCAAACAACTCGACTGAAGCTGAATGCTTGCGATTAGCTCAGAGTTTATTAGATTAAATAGTTGCAGCTTGATACTCCGCATCAGCTTTAATGTGGATATCGCTTTTTCATATCTAACTCAAGGATAAATAGAAAAGCTGTCAGATAGAGGTAGCATAAGAAATTTTCTTCCGAATCAATTGTTGTTTCTTTTAACCTTTTTTGCAGGGATATCATAATCGAATACTCGAACCAGGTCGCTGACTTGGGCAATGTTCTGTTCGAACTGCTGTCTGAGTCGCTCGGCCTTCCCTCAAACCACTTCAAGGACATGAGGTGTACTGAAGGACTATTCCTTATGGGTCACTATTATCCAGCTTGCCCTCAGCCAGAAGCAGCAATAGGCACGAGTAGCCATGCTGATGCTGATTTCCTTACCGTAATCCTTCAAGACCAAATTGGTGGCCTCCAAGAGAACCAATGGGTCGATGTTCCTCCTGTTCCTGGTGCTCTTGTCATGAACGTCGCGATCTCATGCAGGTAGCTTATTTTCCCCTATGCCTACCCGATAGGCAACTAACTTGGATTATATATATATATCGATTCTTGTTCTGCTGATATCAGTCTCCTTTTCTGTTGTCAAAATCCCTGGTTAACCATACAAGTTCGATGGACTTCTGCAGATAATAACAAACGACAGGTTCAAGAGCCTGAATCATAGAGTAATCGTGCAAAATATTGGCCCAAGAATTTCAGTAGCTAGCTTCTTCAGAACAAACTTGGGAGCAGGAGAGGCGGCTGATGTAGCTTATGGACCAATAAAAGAACTGCTGTCCGAAGAAAATCCTCCGATCTATAGGGAAAGGACGACGAACGAGTATTTGGCTTACTACTTCTCCAAAGGATTAGATGGAACTTCTGGGTTGGAACACTTCAAGCTGAAAGCATAGAACGGGATGCAATTGGCGGCTTGGCTTGTGTTTCTACACCCAACGTCTCTGCCCAACTTTTATGTTCTCCACGAACTTCCCATGTCGGAGCTACTTGAAATTTCGCACATAGCTCTGTCTTTGTTGTTGCAATATGTTTTGTACTGTAGCCATATCGTCATCTAATTTCAGTTCTGATTTCGTCTTCTCGTTTGCTTCATGTTACTAAGAATAAGAAACTTTTTTCATATCACGCGATCTTCATGTGTCGATGATATGTTCCTTAAAACGCAACGAATACGGAAACAGTTTCTGTCTTTGGTATGGACAAGCTTATCATTCTCCTGCTATTCCTTGGCTTGGCTTTATATTAATAGGCATACGGGATGATGACTGGTGGTGGTGATTGATGATGAAAATGGCGGGCGAAGCAAAACGGTATGATCGAGCTCGAGAACTCAAAAGAATTCGATGAAAGGAAAGTTGGAGTAAAGGGGCTTCTATGTGTTGGTATGATTGTGATTTTATGTTTTTTGTTTAATTGATTAATGATGTAGAATTGTTTTGTTTTTATTTTGTTTCTCAACAAATGAAAAAATAAATATAAAATTAAGAAAAATGGTTTTTCAGTTTATGTTTATTGTATGTTTCATTTTAATACAAAATTTAAGATCCTTTTTTTTTCTTAAAAATTATTTTATAAAATATTTTCGATTTTCATTATTAATTTTCATTTATTTTTTATTTATTTTTATTTTCATTATTTTAAGTAAGGTCATCAAAAACCCCTTTGCTATCTTCATCGAACAAAAATAAAAAATTCCTTTCGTCTTCTCAGAAAACATAGTACTACTACCCATCTTGCGACTGAGAGGATAGGTAACCTCTGCCAATTTGGTCATTTTGGTGCAGTGGGGTTTTTTTTCTTGCATTTAAAAATTTCATAATTTTTTCTTAAATTTTATTAAAAAAGTATCAATCTTAAAAAAATATTCTAAACAACAACAAAGAACCCTGGAAATCTCAAAAAAGAAACCCTAAATCTAAAAAATGAAACCATCAACCCTAAAAATAAAACACTAGATCTTAACAATAAATCCCTGAAAATTAAAATAAAATCATAAAAAATAATATCTGTAAAATTTATTATATCTTGAAAATTTTTGGACCACGGGTTTGGGTCAGGACTGCTGAGGATCCCAATCAAGAAACAACTGAAACTTTTCTCTAAAGTCAATGTAATTTGCCTGAAAATAAAGCACAACAAATCAATGAAAATAAGCACAAGAATATGCCCTCAAAACGAGATCTATTTCCGAAGTGCACTCAACTTCCAAGCCAAGCATCCCTTCTCAACACTGAATCTCCCCAAAATTCTCGAAGAATCAAAAGAATCCAACACATTAAACCTACAATACTCGGTCTTTACCCTTGCTCATTCACCAATCGTTGATTTCACCCATCTGGGTATCATCAAATTGCCTCACCAATCATCAGGGTTTCTGAGATTTGGTCAATGGGCAAGCTTTGGGAGTGAAATGGATTGATGGGCATTGTAATTTTGAGATTTACCCATTTGGGTTTAGTGATTTGGGATTTGTGAGTGAAAGAGATGAGATGAGAGCCTTTGCAGGGACACCAGGGACTTTGACTGCCCTTCTTCTAAGGGTTTCGCAGTGTACTTTTGCTGCTTGTTCTCTTGTTTGTATGGTTACCACTCCCAGGTTCTCCAATGTCACTGCTTTCTGGTAATTGCTCATTTTACTAGTCATTAATTTGATTGTAATTGTTGTGGCATGAGTGAGTTTGGTTAACTCATATTATAGATGGCGCAAGTATTACTGGAGCATGTATAGTTGTGAGGGAATGTAATAGGCTTTTGGGATAATAGGTGGATCAGGTGAGGCTTGTATGGCTATTGTAGTAGTGGTTCAATGTGGTAAGTTGATTCTTGCTTCTCTGAACTCGCTTCTTGGGTTTCTTAGTTACATTATGGTTGTCTTTGCTACTATAATTTTTGCTGCGATGATGATGATAATTTGTCTTTTCTTTTCTTTTTTTGAAATTTGTGCTACTCTTAGGTACTTTATACCTGGTTCAACTTTAGCATGACATCAAGCTGTATATTATGGGACATTGCACATGAGGACGACTTCCAATATGGGAATTTTGCTTAGTTTAAAATTTTACAAGTGATTGAGTTGATGTATATAGTTAGAAGCAAAAGGCATACCACACTAGATTGACCTAAGTTGCTCCAATAGGCACGCGATAGACAGAGATGTTACCTATGGAATGGAAGCTGGCCCTGAAGGTCTGAATTATCTGCAAATGCTTGAGAAGTTCAAAGGAGAATGCTATAATCTCGATTTTCAACAGGAATGTTTTGTGGAGTGAAGTGCTGATGATTGAATCAAATATGGGCAAAAGATGGTAATGCCAGGTACAAAAATCTTGGAGAATTGGATAGGTTCTGAAACAACATATATGTGGAAGGTGAACAGCGACACACAAGATGAGAAGAGGCTTAAGTATGATGCTAATGATTTGCGGTTGAGGATATTTGAAGCACTCCAAGTATAAATATAAGGGACATCCAATTATCCAAAGGCTGGGGAAGTGATTTGAGGAACTACCTAGTATGATCTAGCGTTTCATCGTGCTATTAAAGGGTTGATTTCATGACTGTACTGGTTTTGCAAATATCTGTTTTTATTCCATAAGATATTGGAGCTTATAGACTTTAATTAGGTGGCTAAATCTGTGACTATTCTTTCAGCATACTATTTTTAGAATGTAATTGTGTCAACTACTTCATCCTGTGCTCTATTAGTATTCCATGGTCACTTGTGCACCAGAATTACTTTGTGCCGCGTCTTGCTGGGTTCTTATGTTCGTGGCAATTTACTCGTTTTAGCAACCAGAAGCTTGAGCTGTGATTATCTGTTGTTGTTTTGCAGCTATCTAATTGCTTCTATGGGTGTTCTATCCATATGGAGCCTGGGCCTCGCTTGCTTGGATGCTTATGCTATGACAAGGAAGAAGGATTTCCGCGGTCCTGCTTTTGTCAGCATTCTTGTTGTAGGTGACTGGGTATGACTCTGATTTCTCAGAGCTCTTCAACCTTACATAATTCATGCTTCTTATTTATGAAAACGTTGGCTACAGTCTCTTCAAGGCTAGTTCTATAGTATTAGCCATTGTTCTGTAAATGGCACAACATTGTTGAAACCAACACATATATAACTTAGACCAACATCACATTTTCGTGATTTGTTAGCGCTTCAACTAGTTCTGTTGATGGTTAAAAAAGTGTCATCAAGTGATTGTTCTTAGCACTCCTTTCTGATTAATCAACATCTTCATGATTCAATGCTGATCTCCCTGCAGCTGACAGGAATGCTTTCACTATCGGCGGCGTCTGCCTCAGCTGGCGTAGCAGTGCTGTTATTTCATGATCTGGAGGACCAAGGCCCGACCCCTGGCTATTATAAGTACCAGCTATCAGTGTCACTGGCTTTCCTCAGCTGGATATCAATTCACACTTCTTCTCTAATCATGCTTTGGCTCCTGGCAGCATTTTAGGTCGTTCTGATGTGAGTTTGTACATTTTTGGGTGGCGATTCAGCTGTTGCGACAGCTCCTGCACATGTAACTTGTAGCGCTCTTGTAGAGATGACATGTAAAATGAGTATGGTCCAGGATTTGCATCCGGTGTGAACATGTGTTGCACTATTGTAGGGTTTTGATTCTTTGCCAAAACCAACTTGCTAGTTGTTGGAAGCATGGAGAGATCAAGTCGATATGTTACCGTCGTTTTCAAAGTCAAACCATATTAAACACCAAAACACTAAACAGTTTAAAACTTCAAAACGGGGGTAACAGATTCACCCCGCTTTTGAATTATGGGCAATGACACAGCCGAGAAGGGCATGAAAAACACCGGCGAATTTATCCGTCAGCATCTCTTTACATTACATCTGATAATTATTGGCCATCAACGATTGAAGTCAGTACAACAGTATGCATAAGCATGAACCCAAATTCGACTATGTATCTTGGCAGCTTTATCGATGTTAAACTACAACTCAGTTCATGAGAACTTCTACCCGCAAGAAAAGTGCTTCATTTTTCTCCGTCACCCACAAAGCGCGAGCATACACCAGTGGGAAGCAGATCAAATGGCACGAGCTTCATTTTTTATCTTGTCAATCAGCTCATCTACAGAGAAAAGTATGACACCAGCTTTCCTATTCGGAGGTTCTGTGACTTGGACAACTTCAATATCTGATTTAACTTTCACTTTCAAATCCTCGAAAGTTGCTTTCTTTTATGGGTTTGGACTTCGCCTTCATTATGTTGGAAAGCGTGGCATATCTCGGCTGGTTCAACCTCAAATCGGCTCTGCACAACGGAAGCCCAAACCAGAAATGAACAGAAGCCAGAATGTGAGAAATTCCAAACAACTCTAGCAACACAGGTAAGAGCCTAGCACATATTGCAGGTTTTGCAGATAAAAGGCGGAAGGGCGAGACAAAACTCCAAGACTTAGGTAAAGTGAATAAGCGCCCGAACCAGCTATCAGTCACAAGGATACTCACGTTATCACCGCTGGCAAGTCTGTTTCTCCTTGTCAAGCACTGTTGGCTAATAACCTTGACATGGAACACGCGTGTACAGTACACACACGTGTACAGTAACACCGATCATTATTCACCGACCAATAAACATTTTTAGTCCACAAACACATTTTTTGTTGGGCGAAATAGTTTGATTTTCTTCCTATAAATAGGATAGGTTTATAGCATTGATACGTACCTCGGCAAGAGTGCAATAATACATAAATCAGAAAATCGGGAATGTTTTCCCACAAATCAATTGTCTAAACACACCACATCAAGATCCTAAACCAACAAGCACAACCTACTAGAAGACATTAAAAAGTCAAACAAGCAAAATAATCAAGGATATTATGTTGTATGGAAGTCGTCAGAACTTAAAAGATCCTCTCTTCACAACATTGGCAAAATAATTCACAACACAAGTATCTCCCTTACATCTCAGAGCAGGACTAACTAACCTTTGAGGCAAATGTCCCTTGTGGCCGATTCAGAAGACCTGCCACCATTTGTCCCGTCTGGTTGCAATCATCATCAATAGCCTGCATAAACAAATACGAATTATAAAGGGGACATCAAATTTTCTCCAATATTAAGCAAAGAGAATGTCCAGCAAGGACGTCGAAGAAGTGTGATTTCTTGGGTGATGATAGGGATCAGTACCAATCTTGTAATGTTCGGCGCCGAGTCTACCAAAATGTAACTAAAACATAAATTGTTGGTTCACAGAGTTAGACCGATGTTAAAAAGGCAAGCCAGCACCAGAGATCAGGCTCTCGCAACACCATGTGACAAGGAAGCTTTTATTCTCTATCAAAATCTGAAATAAAAATGCTAACCAATGTTCAGCACTACACAAGTTACCTAGAAGACCCATTCTGAACTGTCAAGACCATGCTGGAATTTCACCTAGAAGCTTATGTTGTTTGTTTGAGTTGGTTTCTCAACACTACATCATAACCACAGTGAACAAGAAGAAATGGACGAACAGTTATATTCCCATTTAACTTTCCATTTAGTAGTTGCCTAGTTGGACTTCCATTTAGAAGCACAGGTAGTTCATTTGATTTGTTTGCCCAACACATTGTCACAACCATACTCAGCAAGAAGAAACGGCCAAATCCTTAGTTCCATTTAAGCTTTCATTACTCAGTAACACTTGTTGGAGTTTTGTCCAGAGGCTTAGGTTTTCATTTCAGTCGGCTAACTTACACAGCATCAGAAGAGAAACACCTCCAGGTTTGAACTAGCCAGCAACATGGTATAATCAGCTCTCTCTCTACTCCTTTTATACCATCCAACAAAGCGGAGTGGGAACAGACAAGACCACTAGTCTCTATAGTCCAAACAACTAATAAAAACCAGAAATCAGCAACTAAATCAACAAACTCAGCACGCTGAAACGAGAGAAAAGACGAACATAACAGTATGCGAATAAGATACATAAATGAGAACCACCTTTGACGAACATGATCAATACTATTAGGGGAAAAGCGAAAATATATCATATGACACATCAAAACTTATGCAGGTATACTTAGAATCAACAATCAAGTTTAAAACACAAGGAATATGTTGTTTCAGATTTGAGCCAAATTAATGAAAGTGAGACTCTTAATTATTAAATTCTTATTTCAAGATGCATCTCCACGCTATATTCTAATCTTGAATAGTAATTTTTATTAGACATATTTAATCTTAGTTGTGTCGAAACACATGCTTGTCAAACCCATACTATAATCACAGAAAATAGTCCAAGTCATGCAATTCGTCGCGTAAAAATAATGAACTGTCTTGACAAGACAGACTTGCATACGGTGTTCCCCACACGCACCGCACATCACAACGGGATCAGAAAACCTGTAAATACGATACAACACCACAAATCCAGAATCCAATCAAAACCATCACAGACCAAACCCACATGAGCCAAACCTGCTTTCCAAGTATCAACAACCTCGGCTCCTCCCATTCCACCAAATGAGAAAAATAAGGAAAAAATTAATGATAGTTAAATTGATATGAAAAAAATTGATATAAAATAAAATAAAATAAAAATATTTTGATATTTTTGTGTGAAAAATATTGTTAAATATGAAAATGTTATAATTTGAATAGGATGGAGGGAGTAATTGACTTAAATAATTTTGTCAAATGTATATGTATTTCATCTGTCCTATATTTATTGAAATATTTTGATCAGATATCAGATTTTATAGTAGTGTTGAATTTATGTAGATTGAAGAAATAATATTTTTTTATGATAGTGAGATTTATTGTAACACTTTGAGAGAAAATAATGAATGTAATATAACAGATGAGATTGATTTGATATTTTTTTATGTTAAAAGATGATCTAAAAAAATATTACGATTAATATGAGATTGAGAAAATATGTAATTTTGTTGTTGATAATACTCATTATATATAAATTGTTTTTTGATGTTTTCGAAATATGTCTAATCTCTCTGATTTCGATTAAAAGGAGATGTTGTTTATCAGTGAATAACCTCTTTTGATTCTCTTCGTCGCAAAATATACCAGCACTATTTTTTTGCCCTAATAATAACCTCATTAGGGTTTCTTGATAGGGGTACAGTATACCTATCCGTACACGGGCTCGATCTTGGTCAAATAAAATCATAATCATCTTAATAGAATAACTCGTCAGTAATATTAATCCTTGACTCCTTGTTGTTATCATTTACGTATGGCGTGGTTTGCTAGATTCAATGGCCTAGAATACATTGGACCATTGTGCTTAACTAGTGGATTTCAGAAAATATTACATTCTCAAACTTGCTAATGAGCAATAAGTTCCTCCATCCCTAGTTGATTATTCTTAATTGGCTGTATCTTATAAGTTGACTAAAAAAATACATTTTTGTCCCATAATATTTACAACATTCATTTTATACACATAAATTTAGATTATCTTATTTTTTTCTAATTATAATTTTCAACCTCATAAAAATTTTCTTTCCACTTATTTTAATTTATAACCACATAATATATTTTAAATATGACAACATTATAAGATATTTGAGGCGAAAAACTACAAAAATTTTGAGACTGAAGAAATATGAAAATGTTTATATAGATGAAAATAAATGCACGACTCGTGAGCGAGCTCATAATCGGAGATATTTTTATAACTACAAAAATCAGATGTGGATATTATTTTGAAGATAAAGCATATTCTTTCCCTAATAAGTGAATTTCTTGTGAAGGTTAACCTATAATGCATCCTAATCAGTATACGAAATGACGTTCCGTACGTATCAGGCAATAAAACTCATGGAAGCAAAATAGTACATATTTATCGATTGTTCCATGCTCTACAATCATCAATCTCTCCTCAATCACTAACGGATTTATTTGGACATATATAACTAATTTCAGGGACCAATTAATAAATAAAGTCGACTCTCTTATTTGCTAATGATATCACCAAATACTCGTAATTACCCATTTGATCTTGGTTGCAAGCATCGTCACTTGCATGATCAGGCATATGGTTTCTTTTTTTTTTTTCCTTTTTTTTTGGGTTTAGGGTTAGGGTTTAGGGGTGTAGTCTCTTAGATGAACTTATAGAGGTAATTTCTTACAATATGTTTTCGATTCGAGACAGCATCAAGCCATCAACGCTTATAATGAGAAATTTGAACAGATAAAAGATGTTTAAATAGTACTCCTTTCATCTCATATTATAGATCAGATTTTTTTATTCGGATCGTTCTAGTTTGTAACTCTCATACTATATTTAATAATTTTTTCACAAAAAAATCAAAACAAAATCATTACATTACATCCATCATCTCTCATTTTCTCTCCTTCACTTATTTTCTACTATCATTAAAAAAATACTTTTTTTTCATCAAATCTTATGAAAGTTCAGCACTTATGTCGGGTCAAACTGTTCATTATATTTTGGGACGAAGATAATAACAGTATATCATTTGAACAGATATATTGTACCAATAATGATATACTCCCTTCATCCCATAATTTCTGCAACTGGCCGTGCTTCGAAATATTTGTTCTTATTCTTAATCATATCAAAAAAAACTTAAATTGACTTAAAATAAAAGTTCATAATTTAATCAATCATTAATATTTCACGATAATTTTATCTTAATGATGTATGATCATATTTAATTAAATCTCAAAATATGTGTTGTTGTAAAATTTTTGGAACGAATGGAGTATTATTTTTTTATTTTTTTACTTTCAAAAATAAAATAAAAAATATTGGTTTATCATAATTGGTACTCCCTCTGTATCATAATATTTAAAAAATATATATATTTTATATTATTCAATATGTATTTATCATCTCGTAACATGCATTAAATTAAAATACGTAACTTACATAATCATTGATGTCTGCATAAAAAAATTAAAATGATACAAATATTATGAAACGGAAAGAATGCATCATATCATAAAAAGGTAAAAAGGACACATTTGTACGTCTACTTGATTGAAAGTGTGAATAGTAGATGAGTTAGGCACATTTGATAGAATCATGTTTTTCTTAGAAAAACTAAAGTCTATATCAGAATGTTATTGTTTGCCAAAACATTATCCACATCACTGCAGCAGTATGATCAGCCAAACATCTTTTTTTGGTCAAATGGTCAAACGTGCAACTTCAAGCCCCTAAAGGGCTGCGGTCTCGGTTTGTAAGACTATTGGTCAAATTTTGTAACTATTTTTTCAATTGATTCTTTAACCATAAAGTTAAAAGCTTCATGTACTTTCTATACAAACAAGACACCCGAAATCTTGCACTTTATGGAGTCGTGATTAGCAGACCAAGACGATGCATGATTGCCGAGTTACTTTAAATTAGTCAATCCATTTTTTTAAAAAGTTTAGGCAGAGACCCAAAGAACAATAAGAATCCTTCTCGTTCACTAAATACCCCCTTCGTCTCGTTCAAATTTAACGGTATGATTCGATACGATAATTTATATATATATTGAATTAATAAAAAATGATAATTTTGTTATGTGAGATATAAAAGTGAGAAAAAAAAAAGAGAAATGATGATGAGTGGATTGATTTAATATAAAATAAGGATCGTTTGATATTTTAGTATGAAAAAGATTGATAAATAAGATAAGATTTTAATTTGAATGGAACAATTCAAGAAAAAAAATGTTGTAATTTGAATGGAATGAAAAGAGTATTTCTTAAAGATAGCCTGACTCGAGTGTTTAAGATATATCACGTGAGTGAAATAAGAAAGAGAAATGATGATAAGTGGGTTGATATAATATAAAATAAGGATCGCTTGTTATTTTAGTATGAAAAAGATTGATAAATAAGATAAGATTATAATTTGAATGGAACGACCCAAGAAAAAAAAAAGTATTGCGATTTGAATGGGACGGAGCGAGTATTTCTTAAGGATAGCTTGACTCAAGTGTTTAAGATATATCACGTGAGTGACGATGAGATGTATTATGATCTAGCATGGTATACAATCATCATGATTCACTCTAAAGTCCAATATATAACATAATAGCATGTTATGTTGTCGTTTAAAATTTTTGTTTCGCTTTTCGGTTTAAGTGATATACACGAACTGTTACATTCAGTATGGGCACAAATACTCCACATTCAATTACGCAGGGAACACGCGTATAATTTGCTAACCATAGAACACTGAACCATCCGCTATTCACGCGTTTTCGTACAGTATATGTAAAATATTTGAAAAGATTCTATATAGAATCAGAGAAGATGTTGTGTTAATGTGTCTTTTATGTCATCACTCGATCATACGTATTTTAATTTCTTTATGAATTAAATAATGGAAAACAAATACAATAATCAAGTGAATTTCTTCTTTTGTTGTGTTATAACCTAAGATTATTGAATTGAAATAAACAGTCATGATCAGATATGTCACGATATCTGTTAATCCACTTTGTTGATAGACTACACACATGCTTTAAACAAGGTCCAGGAGATAGAGCACTGGATACACAGTAAATTTCATGCCCACGTTAGTTAAATCATAAACTACTACTAACAAGCAATTTAGGATGTTTAACGCAAAGAAGAGAGAACAGAGAAGCGTTGACTTTTCATAATCCGAAAAAGGGCAAAACGAAATCAAATCACTGCAATCGGGTCGGGGAAAAGAGAAAAAACAGAGAATATGCCACCTCAAAGTCCTTGTTATGTGTAGGATAATAAAATTACAATATCATTGCTAAAATGACATACCTTATCAAAAGAACACGATGATCAAATATTTTTACACACATTTGAAAGTTTATTTATATTATATATTAAGTTAATAGACGTGATTTTATCTTTAATTAAGATTTTTTGATATTGATTTTTCAATTTTTCATTTAAGATTAAAATTAATTAATTAAATAAAATATTAATTCACACAAGTTTATTCGTCGTTCTATATATTTTGATTGAAAAATTAAATATGATAAAAAATATAAAGATTTAAAAAATTTCAGGAATATACATTTGTATATGTTTAATAAATAAGATAATAATATCTCGTCTTATCTTATTATTAATATATACTATATGAATTAAAATATTTTCATATATTTTTTATCATAAATCAGTACTTTTTTATCTTTAATTTTTTTGTATATTATTGTAGGGATTGATAAACTAATAAACTCTTATGTTTATTTAATTTCAACTATCAAGATTAAAAAGATACAAAATCAACATTATTTTTTTATAGAAATATTTATTGATTTAAAAGAACAAATTACACATTTAAATAAAGACATCACCCATCCGCGTCATAATTGACGCGACGACGTTTTTTTGGATGACAAATCCGATTCGAAAACATACGAATCGAGTTTTATAGAACAATTTATTTTAAAACTTACGCACCAAAATTCTTACATACATTCACCAAATCGAACAAAATCCCGTGATTTCGAATTTCGAAAATACAATAAACCTTCCTGGAAATACTAATTATTCTATAGAAATATATTATTTAGATATTTCGATTTCATCTTTCCCAAGGAAGTTCACATCAGTTTACATTGTTCTTCTTGCTCGTGCCCCACCCTAGTCTACGTCCACTCCGCGCCCCTATCTTTCCTCTTCCAATTCCATTCTCTCTTTATAAAACCAACTCTTCTGCTCCCCACTTCTCCTCACATTCTCCCTCTCTTCCCCTCTACTCTCTCAAGTCCTCTCAAATCCATTCAGTCCACAAATTCGAGACAAAACGAACTTGTACGATTCATCGGCGGCGGTGCGATTTCTTGTTTCCGAGTCCATTCGATCGGAGAAGAACGATTAAGGTGAGCGGATTGATCTCGATGCTCTGTTTCGTCGATTTTCGGTTGCATTTGTTTGATTATAAATTTCTCATGCATGATTTGATGATTTTGTTGTGATTGTGTTGCTGTCTGTCAGCATATGTGTTTTGTTGATTTCTTTTCATTATAATACTCCGTACATGGTTGAAGTGCTCGAATTGTTTAATTGCAAGAAAATTGGAGTGTTGCTACTCTTTTGACTCGAGGTTTGATCTGTGTCGCGTCTTGGTCGATTTTGTAAATTATTATATTGGTATTGTTCTAGTAATGTTGTTAGGGATTAACGTGTCTGTTTGATCTGGACTGAAGAACTTGATTATGTGGTGATTAAGATATCTGTGCAACTTGTTAGTATAAGTTAATATCAGTATCAGAATCATTTTAACTGGTTAGTGTTACATCACATGTTAATTTCTTCTGTTTTACATCAGGTAGTATCTTTCAGCGTATGTTGCAGGTATAATATAGGGGAATTGAATCAAACGCACAGTGAACAAGAAAAAATAAAATAATAATAAAGTGGGAGTAATAATACTAGTATGAAAACAAAACCAGAGAGCTATAGAACTGAAACAGAGAGAGAGAGAGACCGAGGAAAATGCAGATATAATAAATCTCTGAGATTTTTTTCCCTCTGTTTTCAGAAGCTGCTTTAATCGTTATACTAAAAAATCAGAAACAAACAGCTTTTTTAAGATCATTTACTGATCATGGAAGTATTCATATTTTCGAGATCTGCTTCCATGCGTATAATTAATGAGATCCAATATTAATTTGAATATGCAGATTTGACTTCTATCTCTAGCTTAACTAGTTTCAGTCTCATTTGATATCCGAAATCAATAATGGTTTATTTGGTATCGTTAATTTAGATTTCTGGATTCGTGGTTTATGTTTCCCATAGAAAACGTTATCTGGTTTAGAAATCGTTGTCACAAAAAAGCATGACTAAAAGTATCATAGTTTGAACAAAAATGTCTTTTTCAACTATTCAAAAAAGGATCTTTTTCATCTTGGTTTTTATTGTTCACCTCATATTTCAAACAAATAATCAATTACTAAACTAATATCCACCCTAAGAACAATGGAAAATAATTAGAGCTTTAGACTACTAATTAAATGTTAGATGAAAATTTGAAGCATAGGTTGGAATAGTGTTGGAAATTTGATCATTGAATTCCAAGCCAACAATATAATGCCTATGCTTGAATTTAATTGATGTAGCCTACAGATGCAATCCAATTCCAAATTGCGTGATGTTTTGGTAAAAAAAAGGGTCCCCATGTTTGAATCTGTGATCTTTGGACCTTCATGCATCCCAATATTCCAAATTTCATTGTTTCAATCCGTTGAAACTTGTGCATGTAGTTTATTATCCATGTACTTTATGTTAAACGGTCAAATTGATTCACAAACACTCCTTCATATGAAAGTTTTTATATGAATATTTTTCTATATCTCACACGATTATTAAAGAGTCGGGCCATAAGTCAAAGCATATTGTTTTAGGAAGCACATATTTCAAGTTCTAGTGTGAGCATAGATCTTAAGTGGGAAATATTGTAAAGTGGATGATGCTCGTATAAGTTGTCCTTTGTTTTTGATTTTTGCCACGTTACCTTTGCCAATAGTGTATTGTCAAATCAAGCTTTTTTGGCTAACCTACTTGACCACAAATCTGTTGACACTTTGCTTCATTGTCACAAAGTGCTTTTCTCTTTTCCGTACCAAACCTTAGAAGTTTCGGCTCGCGACAATCTTTTGTATCAAGTGTTGTGTCTATTAGATAGGTTAAACAACCTACTATGTGTGTCGGGATTGAGGTCGATCAAGGAGAGGTCGAACCATGTGGGTCGATTACGGGATGATAAATCATGTGGGTTGATTACGTGAATATGACTGTTTATCATATTCATGATGATGTAAGGTTATGAGTGCAATTTGTTAATTACATTATCACGTCGCCGTCGTTTTTCATCCAAACTTTTGGACCGACCTTTATCGCCGAATGGACCGTTTCGATGAAAATCGGTTGCTTTTTCTTGCCTAATCAAAGATTACTTTGAATAAAGAAAAATAGAGATGGTATGGTCTCTGCTTGGCTTGAATACGACGCATAAACTTGTCTCACTGGCCAAATTATTGTTAATGGTTGTCTTCGGATATTTTGTGAACTTTTGGTCTAGGTTCTATTGTCTTTACCTACTACCAGCAAACAGTTCCCATCTGTGAATGGTTTTTGTTCTGTCACGTGAAATTTATGTTTCGAACCAATAAGTGAAGTGGTTTGGACTTGTTCTTTTGTGATAATGCATGTACTAATCCGTAGAATAAGCTTGAAACATATAATTACATCGTTGTTCCAGGCTAACATTTATATGGTGACATGGTATATATTGTCTGCTGAATGCTGATATAGTCTGTGATCTTGTTTCAGGTTAGAGTTTTTGTCGAAAACAGCTAGCTAGCATCGAGCAAAAGGGATAACAAAAAATGGCTGGGGATCAACTCCAGGTGCTCAATGCACTTGATGTGGCCAAGACACAATGGTACCATTTCACGGCAATCATCATCGCCGGTATGGGATTCTTCACAGATGCATACGATCTCTTCAGCATCTCCCTTGTGACGAAGCTGCTTGGTCGGATATACTACACCGATATCAGTTCTGGGAAGCCTGGCTCTTTGCCTCCAAATGTGGCTGCGTCTGTCAATGGTGTCGCCTTCTGCGGCACCCTCGCCGGACAACTCTTCTTTGGGTGGCTCGGTGACAAGATGGGAAGGAAGCGCGTTTATGGGATGACCCTCATTCTCATGATCGTCTGCTCCATTGCCTCTGGCCTGTCCTTTGGTCGTGAAGCAAAAGGGGTTATGGCGACCCTTTGCTTCTTCAGGTTCTGGCTTGGGTTCGGTATAGGTGGTGACTACCCCCTTTCTGCCACCATTATGTCGGAGTATGCAAATAAAAAGACTCGTGGTGCATTCATTGCTGCAGTGTTCGCCATGCAGGGTTTCGGGAACTTGACGGGCGGGATCATTGCTCTTATCGTCGGTTCCATATTCAAGGCCAAGTATCCAGCCCCATCATTTGAAGAGAACCCCGCAGCGTCTCTTGTCCCCGAGGCTGATTTTGTATGGAGGATCATCTTGATGTTTGGTTCTGTTCCTGCAATTCTCACCTATTATTCCAGGATGAAGATGCCTGAAACTGCCCGTTATACTGCTCTGGTTGCCAAGAACGCGAAACAGGCAGCCACTGATATGGCCAAAGTGCTACAAGTCGAGATTGCAGATGAGCAAGAGAAAGTGGATGAGATAACAAGCCAACCACGCAATGAATTCGGCCTCTTTTCCAAGGAGTTCGCCAAGCGACACGGGCTTCACTTGCTCGGAACCATGACCACCTGGTTCCTCCTCGACATTGCTTTCTACAGCCAGAACCTCTTCCAGAAAGACATCTTCAGTGCCGTTGGATGGATTCCTGCGGCAAAATCCATGAGCGCTCTCGGGGAGCTCTTCAAGGTAGCTAGGGCTCAAACCTTGATCAGTCTCTGTGGTACGGTTCCCGGATACTGGTTCACTGTGGCATTCATTGATATCATTGGACGGTTCAAGATCCAGCTCATGGGCTTCGCAATGATGGCTGTCTTCATGTTCGGTTTGGCAATCCCTTACAGCCACTGGACTCATCCTGACAACCGAATTGGATTCATCGTTATGTACGCCCTGACTTTTTTCTTCGCCAACTTTGGCCCCAACGCCACAACATTCGTGGTGCCTGCAGAGATTTTCCCAGCTCGTCTGAGGTCTACTTGCCACGGCATATCAGCAGCATCAGGGAAGGCAGGAGCTATCGTGGGCGCATTCGGGTTCCTGTACTTGGCTCAGAACCAACATGGTACAACCGACACTGGCTACCCTCACGGCATTGGAGTCAGGAACTCGCTCATGATCCTGGGTGGTATCTGTATCCTGGGATTCTTCTTCACATTGCTGGTGCCTGAATCAAACGGCAAGTCTCTCGAGGAAATGTCCGGTGAAAACGAAGACGATGGGGAGGAGATGGGACAGTACAACAACCGGACCGTCCCGGTCTAATCCTTTCTACTCACGTCATAGCTTCATTTTCTGTAGGGAACTTCTGTCTTGCAGAGTGCAACAGCAGCAGATCAGAGAGTGCAACATTTATATAGGAATAAAGGCACCGTCGTCTGTTTCTGACCTGCTTTTGCATCCTCTTGATTTCTGGCATTCTGAAGCTTGTCTAAAAGCATTTAGTTTCTCTTTTAGTGCTTATTGAAATAATAGAAAACTTCTGTACTTTTCACAATTAGTAGCTATCTGCTGTACTGTTACTTTGCTGACGAAAGTCGAGCTATCTTCTAAACGATGAATGCAATGAACTTGAAAGCCGTATCATTCTTATTTTCTGGAAGTTTAGATATATATGAAACTGGGTACGCAATGTAATGCTGCGAGCCGATGGCTGATTTCGAGTATTTCAGGACTAGCTTGTGTGTGTCACCGGCTAAATCCTGACGGCGATAGCTTTAAGGAGACCTCGATCACTCATCGGAAAAGAGGAGTAGGTATAACTTATTAGATAGCCAACTCTGTGTCTAATAAGTTATACATACTACGGTCTACTATTGGAATTGAACCAATAACTCTTGTTCTATGAAAGCAATACTCTAACCACTGAGTTAAGGAGTGCATAACCAAATATAGAATTCAGAACAAGAAGCTAAAAATACAGGAAAAGAAAAGAGAGCTTTTTTCTGCACAAGCAAAACTTGTGATCTTTCGACATTACCTGGCTTTTTGAAAGTTGTTCACCGGCATTCCCACTTTTTCCATAATAAAATGGGCATCATTTGTAAACTCACAAGGGCTTAAACACAATCATTTGACGGGATCATCGTAAAGAACCTTAAAAATACTCTTTGAAGATACACTTCAAAGTTCAGTTCAACTCCATTGGACCAGAATGATAATTTACATCTAGCATGACAGGAAAATAACAGAAACAGCGTCTTCGAGGTGGAGAAAGCATGCATATGAGAAATAATCAATACAAGACAAGGCGCCTTTTATACATATCACCAGAAGCGAAAAACATGAACACAAACAGTGGGATGCACACGCATCTAGGTGACCTTGTTTATCTGAACATGTTCACGGCATCTCAAGTTTTTTCATGTAGTGATTTACACCCATATAATGATCACATTTTCCTATACTGAACATCGAATCACAGCCTCAAAAGAAAAAAACATGTTACTGACGACGGAGGATTTACTGTAATCTTAACATAAAAAGAAAGAAAGAAGCAAGCAGTAAACATGAAAAACGTGAATGCTTGACTATAATGAAACCAGATTGAGGCAGCATACAAGACATTTAAATGAAACAGATGAAAATCTAACAGCTCACATCAATTCGACTGCCAGTTTATGTTTAGACTGATAGAAACTCAGAAACTAACCATGCAACGAAGAAGATCCTGCTCTTCTGGTAGTTCTCAGAAGTCACAAATTCGAAGTCGTACACTGCAAAGCGACAGTCTTCTTCGGGCAAAGAAGCTGTAAAATCATCATAACTTTCTTCTGGTCCTCCTGTCTTCTCCACGATAACTTCTAAATTCTGCTCATCGATCTCGAATACCACATAGCGGTGCATTTTGGCCTTTGCAGCTCTGAGAACGTGCTCTTGCTCTCATCAGCCGCACGAATTCCTGAGGGAACACTCACCTGTAGAGCAAGACCAGCTTGAAGATCAGTATTCAACTCTCCAAGTTCATCAATGATGAAACTTCTTCCATTTTATATCTTTTAATGAGGACCACAAGACTCGACATGACAGTAATAATTCCGCTGCAAAGGCCTCTATATTGTTATCAAATTGAAAAAACACTAAAACAGCCAACAACGAGGGAATCCAGAACGGTCAAACACCTAAGCTTCTTGAACAAAAGATCTGATAGTCTTGCCTGTCAAAGATCGAGTCTAGTGGCAGGTTATCGAGTCTTATTTATAGTTCTGAGTTTGATTCCCGCCAACTCCTGATTCTTTCCTCGAATTCAGAATGAAAACAAGGATATACACATGAGGCACGAATAGTAACTACTAGCAAAGAATACACCTACCAACAGAAACTGCAATCACATATACTAATCTAACAATCTAGCCAATCTATAAGATAATGTAGAGCATGACTTTCAATATGATCCCATATTCATTATAAATGGCCAAGAACAACACTAACACCACGAAATCGGAGCCTAACTCACAAACAAGAAGAACTACGAACAAACACGCTCAACAACACAGCAAATGAGCACAAACCAAACCCGAAATCACAATGCAGAACCCTAGCAAAGAAATCTCACTCAAAATGTACTAACAAAATCAAAGACCCAACAAAACTAACCAAACCCCAAACAGCAGACATAATCAAACCTCAACCACCATCAATCAAGACACAAAACATGCAACATTACACGCAAAGCTGCAAATTCTGTCATGGGTATTCAACTTTTACATTCAAGAATCGACAAATTTGATCAAAATCAAAATGGGTTCTCGAAATTACCATTCTCAGAGCCATTTATCACCCCTTCTTCAACAACCTGCAAGAAAATGAAGACAAAAACGCAAATGCAATGTCAGCACAGGAGATGGAATATCACTTGAGAAGAGAAAACAAAAAAAGGGAATGCTGTTGAAGAAGAGAGACGAAAAGGGTAACCTCAAGAAAAGGGTTTTGTTGGGGTTTTTGGTTGTGAGAAGAGGAAACTGATTCGGTTTATTGCTGTTGGGTGATCGAAGTCTTGTTTTTGATTAGTGAATAGGCCTGGCTCTGGTTTCATCATGTCAAGTTCATACAAATTTAATGGTTATATGGAGAACTGCACTCCTCTTTTCTTTACGTTGTGCCGGATTTGTATACTTTTTGTGTATGCATGGATTTCATTTAGGTATCGTGAATATTTATCAGAATTGAAAATCAGTCTCATTGAGTATTACTAAATCATAAAAATGATATGAGTTGTAGACATTGTGATCGGATAAAAAATACATAGTTTTTGTTGATTAGGAATAAACTCAATATAAATCATAAAATATATTCTTATGAAATCTTTATCATAGCAATTGATTTGTGGTAATTGATTCTACTTCTTAAATTGCAAGTTCTATTATTATAACCACTATTTATCGGGTTTGTCGTTGCATTTGATAACATAATAATAATAATAATATACTATATAGATGAATTTATCAAAATACTTATTCCCTCCGTCATATATTAATCATAATATTTTTCTATTTAATCAATCAAAAATAAATACAAAATCATTATCATAAGAAAAATATTCTTTTTTATTAAAATCCATATGAATTCAATAGTCATGATCAAAAACATTTGGAGGGAGGGAGGAAATAAGGTTATTTATACCCTCTTCGACCTACAAAAATTACAACGCTTACGTATTTTATACATATGAATATAATCACATCTCGTTGTTATATTAAATTACGTCTCATCGTCCCACAATATATATTAAATTAAAATATATAATTTATATATTATTGATATTTTATATTAAATTTATAAAATTTAATTATTATCATATATATATATATATATATCAAAGTTTATATGATATTAAATCAATCATTTACGGATTTGATGGGATGGGGAGAGTTTAAAAATTTAAATAAGGTTTGACAGTCATATTACACCTATCTCATCCAAAATGCAGCAGCAACAAAACCCTTTCCGCCTTATTCAATCAAATGAATAAATCGCAGATTCGAACCCCTGCAAGAGCAGCAGAGTATCATCGGGCAGCAAATGATCGATCATCGCGCAGCGAACACACTTACTCGCATTCACCCAATTGGTACGTACTCGAAAAAACCCTAGTCCTACATTCGATTTTGGGTCGATTATATTGTTGAAAACAGATCCATATGCCGATGGATTGAGATGAAAACTGCTTTGGTTCCGCATTGGTCTTGTAATTGTGTGTTTTATTTGAATGTGGATGTTTTTGGCTGATCGATTTCTATCTGGGGTTTGTTGATATGACAATTGAACTGTGGGTTGTGTATTGTAACACACTGCCTGATTACTAGGAGTATTTCGTTTCGTATCATTTGCTAGAAACTATTTATCAAAATTGGGTGTCAGTCATCTCAATTTGGAGTTGGCTCACTGATAAGCTGCTCCAATAACCATGAGGTCAGAGGTTCTCTATTTGTAAAAATAGGGTAAGGTCTGCTTACATTATTCTCTCATACATACATACAGAGGTGCCTTCCCCCACACCCTGCACTTGGCGCGGGATTATGTGAGGTATTTGTTCCTTTGGGTGTTGTCGTCTCGATATGTTATTTACAGATTAAGTTGGTATTTCCAGTCGGATCGCTCAATTTTACCAAGTTTGCAATGGTCTAAAGAGCATTCGACGATCTAAGAAGATCAGGACACTCTCTTCAACGTCTAGTTTGCTAGACGGGTAGCATTGGCTTTGCTGTTAGATGACACACCATGTTGTGCTTGGCCGCTTACATGATATAGTTTGTTGCCTTTGCTAGTACTGCTCGCTTTGGATAGTCTAGGACGATCGCGCCTGCTTCTAGCAGAGAGACCATCATTTTTGTAAAAGAACTTTTATCCTGTTATTTCAAGAAAAAGATTGATGAAAGGAGGCAACCTTGAACGGACAGTACGAGATTATTATTATTGCAAAATCTTAGGAATTACATCCGATACGCGGGGCACATGGGGACGTAGAGTAAAAAGGAAAGAGAGGGGAGAGAAAGTATTAAAACAAAGTAAGCAAGTCTCCAAATAAATAAATATCACACAATTATTAAAACAAAGTAAACACAGATATTTGAATTAATAGGTAACTCACTGGCTTTGGCAGTGTGTATAAAGATGCAAGGTCCAACAGTTGGCAATATATTTTTCAAAGTAAATTTCAATTTGTTAATGATAGGCTTGATAGTAAAAGAGAGAAAATATCATAATTATCATTGAACAAAATTGAGTACAGAAGCGCTTAAACGGCCTTTTAAACCCGTTTCAGAAGGCGACTTGAAAAATCTACACATGAATTAGCTTAAAGCCTCTGGCGCTTCCACGGCCCTTCATTTATTTTGTTCAAAACATGTGATGTTTACCTAAGTTACTCATCAGCAACTACGGGATTTCAGCATCTCGCCTTGAAGCTCTCGCTGGGCCAAAGATGGCGAGTCCCCTCCTGCCCTGTTTCAGTTGTCTTGCGGTTTCCCTAGATATAAGATAGGAGTTTGCAAAAACTTCAGCTGGCAGGCTTCGGATGACTGAGGCCTGACCGGCTAGAGGAGTGTTGATTGCATTATCGCTAGTCTTGAATGCAACCCATTCAAGTCCTTCCTCGCTTTCCTTCTCTGTCATGACAAAGTTCTGTGGGATGACCAATAGTTGTCCTTCTTGCACTTCTTGGTTCAAAACCAACCTACCGTTGTCTCCGACGACCTGAACTCTGCCTCTCCCTCTCGTGACATAAAGGATGGTGTGGGCATTTATCGTCCAATGAGGAGCGAAGATCCCATTCTGCAGAAAACTTACCATAGCACTTCTATATCAGCTAGGTTTAACTATAGATGAGCTGAATTTTTTAAGGTCATATGATTTACCTTGTAGAGAACAACCCTCTCCACACTCAGTTGGAGATGGCCAAGGATAGGGAACTTGTTGCTAGTGACCTTTGTGGTTCGACCGCCTTGAGGGTTATAGATATCAGGCTTTGATGCGGCATCAATGTTATGCCTGAGCCTGATGTTGCAGAATGTTTCTTCCAAGCCATTGTCGTATCTCCTCTCCCTTCGTATCACTTCCCTTCTTATCTCTTCTTCCTCTTGGTATTCAGGGGTAAGGATTCTTAGAGAGCGATCTACAGAGACGATGTTTCCTCTGTTATCATTAAGCCCTTGGAGCTGATTTACTGTCTCTACATTGAGCCCTAGGGCTTCAGCTAGAAGCTCCTGATCGAAACCACCGAAGATGTTTCGGCTTTCTTCAATCCATCCCTCTCTTCTTTCTCGTCGTGCGTCTTCTACTAATTGGCGACTTCCTGCCAGGTAGAAGTTCTGCAGGTTGAATATTTATGATTAGTGAAGTTATATGAATTCCAAAAGTTTGAAATGAAAATGAATCAATGGTAAAAAAAAAAAAAAAAAAAGCTTGAAATGAAAATTCTTATTCATGTTTATACCCTGAATTTCTACACATACCCTCTCGTCCAGTTGGTTTTGGAAGCTACTCGTGTCATAGAGTGTGACGGCAATAACACAAGAGTCGCCATCATTGTAAACCCATTTAGTCACACCAGCCGGGAGTGCAACAATGTCGCCTTCACGGAAGTGTCTGATATTTTCATGTTCGTTTCTGAAGAGTCTCTCTGAGCCTCTTTCTCCCTTCCTTTGATTCTGTCTGAAATGTTTGTGGACGACCAGGAATAGTCGCTCCAAATATCCCTCTACCTGCATTATTTTTTCAAGGCAATATTATTATATTTTATCAGTAGCAAATGCCTCTTCTGTCGAAAGCTATGCTCATTCTATGCTAAAATGTTGTACTGTAGAAGATTATATATAAATCTTGCCTTGGATGGCATATGTAGTGCGAGACGCATTAACATAATGTGGCAGAAGGAGGCCCTTGGGCTCAATGACATGTCGAAGGGTGACAGCTCCTGCACAGCGGAATTGCTGGAGGCTGGGGTCCCAGTACTCTTGGATCCCTGCCTCAGACTGGATCTGCCTCGAGGGTTCAGTAGCAATTAAACTCCGAAGGTCGCATTCTTCATACCTTTGTTGCTGTCTGTGGCAAAAACGTCCCTGGTGACTTGGCTGCCATGGGATCTGCCCTTGCCACTGCCCTTGCCACTCTTATGCAAAGCAGGTAGGAACAACAATGAGGCAAGGCAGAAGAGATAGAACTCTCGTAGCCATGATTTAGATTTAGTAATTTTAGTGTACTGAGTGTTTTGTGATGAAATAGATGGAGCCAATGGGCACGGTATTTATGGGGAGGAGAGGCTGGATGCTCCTTGACAAGTATAAAATATTTCTTTTTCATGGTTGGATGAAGGTGCTAGTTGAGTGAATTCATGGTGGTTTTTAGTAAGCATTTGGCAGAGATGCTCATGAGTAAGAGTATGGCGTGGCTTAGTCATTTGTTGCTGATATGGTAGTCTATCTTCTTCTGGTATTCATAGTTCATATATTGCACTGGCGGATTTCCACGGCACATGAGAAATAAGATGCCCTCTATAGAACACTGGATTGAGACAAAACAGAGGGAAACGTCTGCATCTAGACATGCTACGAGTCCCTGTTCACAATCTTCTGGTTCCTTCTCATACTGAAATTAGCCCTTGGTAGTCACGAGTCAGTAGTCACTTACGCTTTCAATGCTAAACCAGTCCTCATCAAGCTTGAAATTTGAAAAGCTTAAGATTTTGGAGAAAATTAGATGATTTTCTTGTTTACCTAATCCCTTAAAAATTGTCAATGAAAAAACAGAAAAAGAATGTGTTTTTGCCATTTGACTTTTGAGTACTTCAGGTCCTTGCTTCTGCTCTATTTATTTAACTCATAATGCTGTTTCCTGTGATCAAGAGAGAAATTGATAAATATAGGGTTTATATTTGATAGAAATGGAATACAACTATAAGTGTTATCTGAAGGTATTGCCTTCTAAATTTATCGATCGACCACAGAATCATTTAAGATCATGCTGAATTATTAAAAACTTTTGTTCGCAACAGATAAACCTGCCATGAATGATAACTACACCTCAATCTTTCACAGGAGAGGAAATTATTAGTGAAAGAAAATAGTTTAACTTAATCTAGCCAGCAGTATCTAACAGACCATTTTCGCTATATGTACATGCAGAATACCAAATGCATCTCACTATTTTTCTTAAGCTAGTATACGTGATATCTGGCCCAAGCTGAGATTGATGATTATTTGGACCACTTAATGAAGATTTTTTTTTCTCTTAATGAAGATGTTTGCATTAAGTTTGATGTTTTTGATCCATTGTCAGCTGCAGCGATAAATGGTTGATGATGAACGAATTATAGGAAGGTCTTTGCAACAAGCTCAATCTGTAAGGTTCAAGCTACAGCTTCATGCCTCTGATGGTACATTTTACTGAGTCCTTTCTCTTATGCAACACTCATGCGGTGTAATAAAATATGAAATGTTAGTGATATGGTTAGTCTTTGACTTCGAAAATTGTGTTGGGGTTTCGAATAAACTCTGGCCGGCCATCTACTTGGTTAAAATAGCCATGTGGTAGCTTGGCGAGGAAAACATATTGCAGAAATTTTTCTTGTTTCTTTCCTTTTTTTTTTTGTACCCACAGTATGAATTATGTAAACGAAAAGAACATCTCATCTGATTACTTGATGCTGAATATTCTTACTGAATACTGTACTTTATATCCGTCATATTTTTTTCCCCTTGATTTCCTTGTGGTTCTCTTCTTTCTTCTAATATCACCTTTCTATATACCAGTAACATTTCTTAAATTTTGATTTAAATTCCCAGGAGTTAGTTCTGTCAATCTGCTTCGATAATAAAGTTGGATATTATGAATCAGTCTGTTCCTTTTCCAACAAGTATCTCTTTATCTCTATAATCATCCCCCAGGGTGGTTCATTCTTACCGGCAGAACTATTTGATGTATATGCAGTTAATCTCTGGTCATAAGTTAAGGCAATGAGGGTGTATAAAATGTCAGAATATTGGGAGGGAGGAAAACGGATAAATTCAATAAGAATGAAGGTAATTTGATATCATACAATGAAGGAGGAAACGAGGTGCTTCAAGGGGTACTGTGTACAGTTAATTTGGCGTTGAATTGTAGTAGACAGTAAAGTTCTGTAAAACTGCAGTGCTGAGTGTTACTCATCAGCTTCTTAATCTTTTTTTTTTTTTTTGCATAATATCTTTATAAAACACTGTGCAAGCGTGAGATCATTGTGTCTGCCTTCTTGTGATTGTTTCTTCCTCTTCTGATACCCATGATACTTTTACTTAAATATTGTGCGCCACTGTTTGCAAAAAAACAGGTAGAAAGGGGTTGGCCATCATTAGCAAAATGAGAATGTTGACCAATAGCAATGTGTTTTATTTTTATTCTCTTGAAATCGTTCTAGTTGTTATTATCAAGAGGTTTTACATGGAACATGCATTACAACTTCTTTCCTGAAACCTCCAAAGGTTTCTTATTTATGTTGTTAAACCTTCTAATATGGTATGCATTATATTTAAGCAGCTGCAACCTCTTCACGTTCAGCATATCCATATCTCCGTGAAGCTCTTGCTGGGCCAAACACGGCTACTCCACGCCTGGCATGTTTCTGGTGTCTAGCGGTCTCTCTATCTATAAGATAGGAGTGAGCAAGGACCTCCGCTGGCAAGCTTCGGATGACTGATCCTTCACCAGCTAGAGGAGTGTTGATCGCGTTGTCGTTAGTCTTGAAGGCTACCCATTCCAGACCTTCTCTACTTGCCTTCTCTGTGACAACGTAGTTTTGTGGGATGACCAGTAATTGTCCCTCTTGTACCTCTTGATCCAAAACCAACCTGCCGTTATCTCGAACAACTTGAACCCTGCCTCTTCCTCTCGTGATGTAAAGGATGGTATGGGCATTTACTGTCCAATATGGAGTGAAGATTCCGTTCTGTGGATGACATACCATAACATATACACGTCAGGTACTTTTTAATAGTTACATAATACATATGGATTATGTAGGGAGAAGGTATATGTTGAGATATGTTGAGTTTGAGTTAGGTGCGTTGTGATGCTTACCTCGTAAAGCACAACCCTCTCTGCACTTAGTTGGAGATGGCTAGGATAGGGAACTTGTGGCTGGTGACCTTTGTGATACGACCGCCTCGAGGGTTATAGATATCAGTCTGTGATGGGGTGTTGATGTTGTGTCTTAGTCTAATGCTGCAAAATGTTTCTTCCAAGCCGTTTTCAAATCTTCTCTCCCTCCTTATTTCTTCCCTTCTTATCTCTTCTTCCTCTTGGTATTCAGGGGCGAGGATTCTTAGAGAGCGATCAACAAAGACGATGTTTCCTCTGTTGTCATTTAGCCCTTGTAGCTTATTTACTGTCTCTACATTGACCCCTAGGGCTTTGGCTAGAAGCTCCTGATCAAAACCGTTGAAGATGTTGCGGCCCTCTTCAATCCGCCCTTCTCTTCTTTCTCGTTGTGCGTCTTCTACTAGTTGGCGACTTCCAGCTAGGTAGAATTTCTACGTAAGGGTTTCAAATTTAGTCAAGTCTATTTGAATTCCAAAGCCATCATGAAATGAAAATTTTAATGATATTTATGCTCTTTTTTTCTGAGTAAACTTACCCTGAGGTTCTCATCCAGCTGGTTTTGGAAGTTACTTGTGTCATAGAGTGTGACTGCGATAATACGAGAGTCGCCGTCATTGTAAACCCATTTAGTTATACCAGCTGGCAGTGCGACAATGTCGCCTTCACGGAAGCGTCGGATCTTTTCATGCTCGTCTTGAATAATCTCTCTGCACCTCTTTCTCCCCTTGATTCTGTCTGGAATGTCTGTGGGCAACCTGGAATAGTCGCACCGAATATTCCTCTACCTGAATAATCTTCTTTTCGAAACTATGCTCTTTTGGTTAAGAAAGGTATAGTTCTTGCCTTGGATGACATAAGTGATGCGAGGAGCATTAGCATAGTGAGGCAGGAGGAGGCCTTTGGGTTCAATAACATGTCGAACCGCGACAACTCCAGCACAGCGGAACTGCTGGTAGCAGGGGTCCCAGTACTCGGTAATTCCTGCCTCGGACTGGATCCGCCTTGAGGGCACAGCTGCAGTCAGGCTCCAAAGATCGCATTCTTCGTACCTTTGTTGCTGTCTGTGGCGATGACATCCTTGTTGCCTTGGTTGCCACGGGCTTTGTCCCTGCCACTGCCACTCCTGGGCAAAGCAGAGTGGAATCACGACGAGGCAAAGCAAAAGCAAGAGAGTTCTTGTTGCCATTTTTTCGTTTACTGTAGCCAAGAGATGATTTAATGTTTTGAGATGAAAAGGTAGGAGCAAATGAACCTAGTGTTTATAGGGAAAAAGGGCGAGATGCTCCTTGACAAGTGTAAATATGTTCTGTTTCTTTCTTGTTTGCTCCAATGGTCGAAAGTTTTGATAGTGTGACAGCGCTGGGTTGATCGAAGTAGACCGTTTATGGGCTTGAATGATACCAAAATTTCGAACTTATCGTACGAGGTAAAGAGATGCTCTCTGTGTTTTAACGCGTTTCTTTATGTGGATGTATTTCAGGCTTGGATCGAGATAAGTACACAGAGACCTTCTCATGTTTCTGTTTCTTGTTATAAATTGCGTATCAGGTTTGGAACTCTTGATCCCTAGTCATATTTGTTTCGTGTTTTTTCAGTTAATCACCTATGTATTAGGGGATATGGTTACATTTTTCTGTTTTTGTTTGGATGTCTAGTTTATCTTTATTGTGATAGTTCATGTGATACTTGCGCTGGTGGTTTTTCGCCGCACATGAGAAACAAGATGCCCAGAATATCACCTGTCTTCATATTCACTGACTAGGACTCAGAAAATGGGAGGAAGGAGAACTGTTTCTGTATTTCTTCCATGAAATATTTACATGAATCTTTCCAATCCTGCATGCAGGAGTCCTCTCATTAAAAATGTTATCTTCCTGCAATTAACATGCTCTTGTAGCAACAAACTATACTCTTTAAGTCATTTGTTAGCCGTGAAGGAGATCTTGTGTTCTTTTGATTTTCCTAGGTATATCTGGATGATCGTTTACTGGTTCATTATGGGGCTATGAGCAATGATTTCATTTCTGAAAATATTGTCCATAAACTGGAACTTATCCAGCCCTTTAGTTTACATGCTTGCCAATAGCAAATTGTTCATGTTTATACATAGAGCTTGTTTCTTCTGCATCTCTGTTTAACTTGTTCATGATTTTACCTAGTGTTCATCTTTCCATTATTACCTCCAATGCAATTTTCCTCCTGGCTGCACAGCGTCATCTTCCCTGAACTAAGGCATTCGTGTTTTTGGCAGAGGACAACAGAAAGCAAAGCACGATTTGCATCTCAGAAACAACTTTAGGACTTTTTACACGGCAAGTACTACCGGGACCATGGAGCCGTCCCTTTATTCATATTACTTGAACTCTCGCACCACAGAGGCCAGCACTCCTCATACTCTACAGGCTACCACGGTATCATACTATGGAATATGGATCCCTTGATCTTCCTGGAGTGAACAAGGTCATCTCTTGCCTACCGCTGCTCTTCAGCCTCCTCGTCTGTTCTCTTGAGATATCGTACGAATTCATCAGCACCTCCTCAGGTATGCCTTTGATGATTGACAGCCTTCCCGAAAGAGGACTGATCATGGGGTGGTTGCTCGTCCTGAATCCGACCCATTCCAATCCCTCCCTTTCCGCCTTCTTCATGGCTACGTAGTTTTGTGGGATTACCAATAGCTGCCCTTCTTGCACGCGGTCATCGAACACCAGTTCTCCATTGTCTCGGACAACTTGGATTCGGCCGCTTCCTCTTGTGATGTACATTATGCCATGCCCATTTATCTTCCAGTGAGGCACCATCATCGCATTCTGCACATATCAGAAGAAAGTTCAAGATCTGATTATCTCCATCGTTACTCGAGTTAGTATTACTCGTCGTCGTCGCTCTTTCAAATCTTATGTCTTGGTCATGGAATGGACCGTATTGCCTGTCATCAACAAATAGACCAGTGAGGATTTAGGTATTACCTCATTGAGGACAACCTTCTCCGCGCTAAGCTGAAGAAACTTCAGTATAGGAAGATTCTGGCTGTTGAGAAAGCTTGCACATCCCCCATTCCTATCAAAGATATCTGTGTGTGATGATTTGTCAATGTTATGTCTGAACTTCATTGCGCAGATCGACTCCTCCAGCCCATTGTCCTCATACCTCCTTCGGCCACGCTGTTCCTCCCATTCTTCTTCTTCCAGTTCGGGACTTAGTATTTTGAGTCCTCGCCTTTTGACTCGAATGATGTTGCCCCTGTCGTCATTTCTGCCCTGCATCTTCCTAGCTGTTTCAATGTCCACTCCAAAGGCTTCAGCTAGGAGCTCCTCATCGAACCCGCTTAAAATGTTGTGGCCTGAGCTTTCTTCTTCGCTGTCTCTCTGGCCTCTTTCACTCCTCTCTCTTCTTTCTTGGCGACCATGTTCACCTCTTTGAGGGTTTCCGGCCAAGTAGAACCCCTGATTGTTGGCAAAGACATATAAGCTGTTGCAGTTACATCGCAAAAGATAGCACTACCCTTCAATATTCTATAACAAGATTCAAAAGACGGCTTCAACTGCCTCTTGAGAGTTTTTGGTGATGATGACTGCTGTTGTGGTAGCGACGTTTTAGACTGTCTGTGTTTTACATTTTCTCCTAACCCTTGCTAAGTTCATAACAAATTGCTTATATATAGCATAGAAATCAATGGCATGACTGAGACTATTGGCCTCTTGGTCATATGGTAATATGTCAAAATGAAATGCTTGGTGCAATCGTATTCATGAATATATCTGATTCTTTATGGATTTCCTATGATTTGTCGGTTTGTCTGTCGATTTGGTTGAAGACTCATTACTTCAGTTGCATGTATCCAAGCTGCGGATCTCTGGCGGTCCCTATTGTGATAAGTCAGACAAGAACATGTAAGGAGAAGAAGAGAAAGCAGTTCATTGCTGGTAATGAATCTTTACCCTGATATTGCGATCGAGCTGGTTCTGAGAATTACTCATGTCCAGCAACGTGACACTTATGATGGCCGAGTCGCCATCATTGTAAGTCCACTGCACCACCCCGGCCGGAGATGCTATAACATCGCCCTTCCTGATGCGAACCACTTTCTGGTGCTGGTCTCCTACGGATCTCCCTTCTCCTCCCTCTCCCTTTCTTCCCTGCCTTGTAGTTTCTGACACTGATTGATATGTTTCAGGGCAACCAGGCATGATCACGCCCTGTATGCCGCTCCCTGCACCACCAATGCCACCAAGCAACACCACGAAGATGTCGAGATGTCATATAAACATATCTCATAAATCCATCCAACTAAGGTACATACTATAATATTTGGAACTTTTAATTTAAGTATTTAGTTCACATAAGAAAATAAAGACTTCGTTATCATTATTCAGTTCTCTTGTAAAGTTCATGTTCCATCATTCATTATATCTATCCAAAGCTCAGGTTCCATCATTCATTATATGGATGCATGCTGCATCGTAAATATGTTTTATTGATAGAGTCGGTTCCTCGTGTGATTTTCTTCTCTACCTTGAACCACATAGGTGAGATACGGCGCATTCGTGTACGAAGGCAAGAACAGTCCACCAGGCTCTATCACATGCCTCAGAGCAGCCACGCCGGCGCACCTAAACTGCTGGTCCTCAGCATCCCATATCTCCGTGACACCGCCCTCCGCCCTTATCCTTCTCCGTGGCTCAGTCGCCGTCAGCCTCCTTATATCGCACTGCCCCTCCTGCGCCTGCACACGCTGGTGGCGCCACCCGGTTTCCTGGCTGGTCTGGCCGAGGCATGGCCATGGAGACAGCAAGGTGATGGTGAGAGTGAGGCAGAGTGTGATGGTGAGAGTGCTCATTGCTGCTTTGCCTTGGGGGTGTAATTTTGGGGAGAGGAGTTGGTTTATATGTGGATGAAGAAAAAGTTGATGGGTTGACACGTTGAGATGGATTTGTTTTTGGTGTTGTGTGGCAAAGTGCATGGATGTGAGGCTTGCATGTGTAGTATAGCTTATGGTACTTCGATGTGTGGATTTTTAGTCAAGGATCTGAACAGTCTGTTGGTGGTGCTGTTGAATGATTGTGATGGTTTGTATCTGGCATTTGAATTGAGATGGATTGATGTACTCTTCATGTTTGTTACAAACCAGGAGTTGGTAGTAAAAGAGCTTGTTAATGTTCAATAAATTCATTTGTCTTGGACTGTATTGTGAGGTTTTTTTTTTCTTTTTTCTTTTTCGTCGTATGACAAAACAAAGTTAAAATTCAATCATAGATAATGACTGAATCAATTTCATGTCATTGAATATCCCAGTAATGATATCATTATAGAGATATAAACCCACAGGTTTCCTTTAAAAAGGATTGATTCAGTGTTACGTAACTCATTCATCTGCTCATGTGGTTATCCACGGCTCATAAATTGAAAGCAAACATGTCGCCGAAGCCAACCAAGCAAAAACCGCGCCAAAATCGCTACAACTCTCTCAATTCAATCTCAGCCGAACACGTGTCCTCTCCAAATTCCCCATCTTCTTCCCCCTCCCACGACTCCGATCTCATCCCACCACGCCATTGTTGCCCTAATTTTTTCGATCAATTCAATCGATGAGATCGTAACAAGCCTGTGATTTAGATAGTCGATTGATTGACTGAATCGGAGGATCGAGAGAGGTTGATGAGAGGCGGAGATCGAAGGAGGATAAGGAGAAGACGAAGGATATATCTATGACGACGACGTCGCAGAAACAGCAGCGTAGCGTGATGCAGTTGGTGTTGTCGAGAGTTTGTCGCAGATGGAATGAGAGATCTTGTTAGTTATGCAAAATCAGAGCGTGACGTCGAACAAGTATTCGCTGCATTCATCTTCGATTTCGTCTTCAATTGCCTGTTGGCTGTTGTGTTTTCGTGTGTGATTGTGTTTACATTTGGTCCTTCCCAAACCCTATTATGACGGGAGCATCTGAGTCTTTTTTTTTGTTGCGGTATTGATGGCCAATTCGGGTTCCATGTATGAGGATTTTGGTTTTGATGGATTTAGTAGAATTCAAAATTTCGATGTGTTGGCATGCTTGAACGTTCTGTTACTTGTACAATTGAGAGATCTTCTACGGAATTTAGGTTGATATAGTTTATTTATTTATTTATTTCCGAGTCTATATGGAAAAAGTGTCTCATTCTGTAACATTAGATTCATTAGGAATCTTCCATGGAATACAACGTATGGTAAATGGAGTATTAGTTGTGTAATAACCGTAATATGTTTGGTGAAATTTTCCTTTTGAATCACACTGGGATACGTCGTTTTTGTTTCACAGAATGCTGGGAGAGTTACACCTGGGAAATTTCACTAAGTAGTTGCTTGTAAAAAAGTGTCTTTGGCGCTGGACTGATTCATAGCATATCTATTGTTGTGGAACTGTGGTTGATAGGATATACTGATTGATTCATTAACTCTCATTTCTTCGAATGCGCTTGTTGCTTTGGAAAAAGGTACTTAGTTGATCAAGTAGAGTAGGAATGGAACCATAAGTTATGACTGGTTGCTTTAAAGATGGGAGGATTTGACACGGGAAAAGTTTTTGTAAGTTTCTGTTGTCAGGGTTGATTAGGATATACTAATTGATTTGTTGAACTCTCAAATTTTGAATGCCCTCGTTACTTTGAAAAAAAGGTACCCTGCTGCTCAAGTACGGTAGGAAAGGGAAGCCTAAGTTTCGGCCATTCAGACTTTCTGCGGTAAGTCCAGCATTGTGCTTGACCATTTCATGTCAATAGATATATTCATCCCTATTTATCTGTTCCACTGAATTTGCAATTGGTCGGGAGAAGAAATGACAAAACTCTTCTTTTCACAGGATGAAACAACACTTATTTGGTACTCTCATGGCGAGGAAAGAAATCTGAAACTATCGTCTGTCTCAAAAATTCTCCTTGGACAAAGAACTGTAAGCAAATGCTATTTCTTTCCCCCATGAGCTGCTTTTGTTCTGTTATCTTATTCCAATCTACATATATATCATGCAGCCTGTTTTCCGAAGATTCTTACGTCCTGAAAAGGACTATTTATCATTTTCTCTTATTTATAAATATGGTGAAAGATCCCTTGACCTGGTTAGTGATTCTCACCTCTCATTCGGTTATGTTTCTTTCAAAGTGAATTTGGTCCACTTCGCTTGTAGGTGTATGCCTCCTAACGTACTGTTTGCGGCCAATGCTTGACAGATTTGCAAGGATAAAGAAGAAGTAGAAGTCCGGCTAGCTGGCCTTAAGGCCTTAGTATCTACTGGGCAACAGCGCAGTAGATGTACAAAGAGTGAAGTAGTTGATGTAAGTACTCCAAACTATTTGCTTGGGCATTCTGACTAGTATTTTAGATGTGTGACTGATCACCTGACTGCTAGAGAAAATAACCACCAAACCTCTATGCTTTACGAAAGTCTGACATTTTTTCAAGATTGACTCGCAGCTTTCCCTTCAAGTAAAATTTTTTAATCATTTTCCCCAGTTAGAAATCTGCTAATTTTTAATCTGACTGATCTATTACCTTGTCTATTTGCAGTGGAGTGACGGTGATTCCATTTTTTATGGTCGTCCATCCAACGCATCTCTAGAGTACACATCTAGTATAGCTCGTGATAGTGCCAAAGATAGGTCTGACTGGGAAGAAGGTGTTGGGTTTTTCGGTAACGAGTTGCGGAATACTGAGAACCTAACAAGAGACGGTGCTATTGTGTTGGAAGTTAGAGAAGCAACCACAATAACACAGATACAAGATTTAACGTGGAAAACCCTCACAAGTTGGAAAGTAAAAAACCACGGGGCGCACACCGGCAAACTGCACTATATCACCAAACAAGTACAATTGTTTAGTAGTAATGAAATCCCCATTACACTCAAAAACTACTTCTCGACAAGTGCAAGCGGTGTCTCTGGAATTTTCAGCTTGAAAGCCAGCTTTCAAGAAATACTTGCACTTGTCGAGAAGTAGTTTTTGAGTGTAATGGGGATTTCATTACTACTTGTTGTGTATGTCTCAAGTTTTACGTCAAAAACTTGAGAAGAACAATTGTACTTGTTTGCTGCAGTTTGCCGGTGTGCGCCCCGTAGTTTTTTACTCTCCAACTTGGGAGGGTTTTCCACGTTAAATCTTGTGTCTGTGTTATTGTGGTTGCTTCTCTAACTTCCAACACAATAGCACCGTCTCTTGTTAAGTTCTCAGTATTCCGCAGCTCGTTACCGAAAAACCCAACAGAAGCAAGATCCTCTGGGATTCTCTTGTCCCCCAACACAGAGCCCATCAAATACCTCAAGATCAAGACACACAAACCAGGGAACAAATGCGATTCTGTTTCCATGGTCCGAGCTTCACAAGTGCCATCCTTTCAGCAACTGAAAGATATCGCTTTCTCGAGTTCCTTGAGTGTGCTTCAAAGTGCTCTCAAGCCTGTTGTGGTACCACCGCCGCCACCTCTGGCTCTCCCTTCTACTTCAGGCTTAAGACCGGAATCACCATATTCACGACGACCCAGTCCTCCTCGATCTGTCACTCCTGTGTTCTCTAGAAGAGTTATCGACAGCCTCAAGAAGTCGAATGATCTTCTTAGTCAAGAAGTAGCAATGCTGCGAAACCAAGTCAGTGATCATTTTCAGTGCTGTAATTTACTGACATTCTACATAACTTGCGTTACACTGTCACCTTAAATTTCCATATCCTCATTGTACTTTGGTTCCATTCTACTTTCCTTCAGGTTAAGTTCCTGAAGCAGAAGTGCAAGGCTTAAGATGAGGAGATTGAGAAGTTAAATAATAACGCGAAAGAAGCAACTCTAGTAGCAGAAGAGCAAACATCCAAGTCCAAAGCAGCAAGAGAAGTTCTGAAGTCTATGGCTATCCAGGTAAAATTACAACACATAAATTTTAGTATGATTTATTTGGTTTATCTAGATGTCAATAAATTATATCACTATCTGCTCTCCTTTTCAAAGGAGAATTCCTGGCCGCGGCGTAAAAATGCACCACATGTACACTTAGCATACCATGATTACTGATTCTATGATGATATGTTTCCATCACAAGATGATGACGCCGTCCTTTTGAAACTATAAATTCCGGAGCAATAGATCATTTGGTTGGATGGTGTACATGGCATAATCTTCTTGCATAAGGCAACATTTACCTTATAGTAGATTTTTTGCTCTATAATATGACAAATCAGCTAAGATTCACTTATAGATCGCCATTTAACTCTTGTTTTCTGTTGAGTTAGAGTGGTGAAAAAAGATGTATGTACAATCAAGTTATACTTGAAACACTTTGAATTCATCACCTAAATGTAAATGTCGATAGACAAACCGAATCTTTTCTGCTAAACCATTTTTCACAATGCCGATGCTAATTCGGCCATATTGATCATGATGTTGACTCAGCTGAAGGAAATAGTAGGGAGGGTGCCTGCTGATTTCAGTGATACTCAAAGCTTAAAGGCCATACAAGATCAAGCTGAAAATTTCTTGGACCCAAGCGATTATGAAGCTTCCGAACCTACTCCTTCCTTGCAACCAGAGCCAGAATCCAACCAACAAAATCATCAGAGCATCAGTTCCATGGTCATTGAAGCGAGCTCTATCCAAGATCAGATACCTGCGGCAGATTCTTCAGATACTGCAGGAGTGAGAGATATCTCCCAAGATAGTGAAAATAGAGCCCAGGAACCGGGTGCAACATCGGCATCTGATGCCAGAGAACCTGTGACTCAACAAGAGGCAGAGGGTGGGGATAGAGGGTTAGCTCAAGCGAGTAGCAGTAACGGAAGAGCTAGAGAAGTAATGGAACAATTTGAACCCGGCATCTATGTTACTACTATCCTTCTCATAGATGATACGAAGATCTTCAAGCGAGTGAGGTTCAGGTCAGTAACCCAATACCTAGTCAACATTATTGAGAATATGGTACAGTCATAAAACTTAAACTCGATGTATAGTTTAGATGTCACGGTTTTGGTTCATGTTATCCTTTATATCAGGACATGGACTGAGGAGGTCATGAAAGCAATAGAATCTCGATCATCAATGACAAAATTGCTCGATCATTACCTCTTTGATTGTCATTCTTAAATTTGTTTCATTGTCATACTAACTTCGACCGACTGATACTTTCCTGCAGCAGCAGGAGGTACTCCGCACAACAGGCGGAGGAATGGTGGAGAGAAAACAAAGAGAGCGTGTTGAGGAGGTACCTCCCGCCACCTCTGCTAAATGGTTCTGCACCTCCTGATCCTGCGCACGCCTGGGAAAACAATGAACCAGTAACGCCTTCACAAGCGTAAGGGACCCATTACGCTTGTAAACTGTCGGCGACAAGCTGACTATGAAGCCGATCAGACTAGGCATTGCTAACGGAACTTTGGGGTCTTTCTTTTTTTGTATAACACGTGAACAGCATACACGAGAAACACGTAGTCCAGTTGTGTTGATTCTAGTTCTTCACTGTTAATCGAGTCGAACTACTTTTAGTTTGTTAGTCTTCTGTTGATTCATTGATGTTCATGTTTTGAGAGACTTCATTAGAATCATGAAATGGCCCGTATTCGACTGTGAAAGGGAAAACAGTGCTTTGGAGATGTACAGTTGTAGCTTATGTTTACTAGATTAAGGATCGAGATGAGTGTGGGCCGATCAAATGAAGTCTTGTGCATTCTGTTATATAAAAAAGTGATACTTTATATAATAATCAGTATGCACCCCATATTTTTATCAGTTTCGATCCCACAACAAATAAGGTCGCAATTCATAGTGTTTAATATGACATATAATTAAATAATTTATATTATGATCAAATATAATGTAAGATCAATGTTTAATACGTGAAGATATTAAAAAATAATTTATATTTTTTTATTTTATGTTTGACGGAATTATTTGAATAGATTGTAACCATTAGAATTAGTCTGTCCAACTCAAACATTGATAAAATATTCATGATTTCGACCTAACCCATTATCCAATTCCCCCTATCGATCCCATTACTCAAATCACCGAATAAAATGTTTCTTCAATGTCAACATTGTATGAAACCCTCTCCCATCCCCTGAGTGGTGTTCACCGACAAATAACAATGCTATATATGCAGTCATCCTTCATCATCTTTCAATCTATTCACTTTCCATTTATAGATTTCCTCACAAGAAGTTTTCACACTCTTCCCATCCCTTCAATCACATTTACTGCACTAAAATAAAATCTAGGGTTTCGATCTCCTCTCATTGCACACCAATTAATATAAATCGTCACTGGGTTCGAATCCAGATCTGCGATTCGTTGCCGATTATGTGAGATTCGGCACTTTTGATTTGTGATTTCTACTCCGCTTATTTCTTTGTGTTACTTGTTTAGTTTTGATTTGGCTTCGGAAATCTTGTTTAGGAATTTGTAGGATTATGATGTGTTTGATTTCTGTTGCAGTGGAAAACAGTCTCTCCGTTGTTCGCGACAGGATAAGAGTGCGTATTTGCAATTAGCGGTGTTGTTGTTATAGTGTGTTTGATTTATGATGCGAGAGCTTTGGTTATAAATGTGTGGCCTGTGTGGTGACATGATGAGCTATGGTGATTTTGTGGATTACTTGGAGCGATTTATGGAGATGTATTTGGAAAATGGATGAAGCATTGGTTCTTATTGGGTGTAAATAGGTATTTGTTTGGTTTGAGAAATGCTAGCGGGAATCACTTTTTGAGAGATGGATTAGAAGCTCTCTTTCACATCGGGTTGATATTCCAAGCACCTGATGCAATTTGTTTATAATGAACAAAAGTTAATGGACGAGAGTGAGTGAGAGAGTTTTGAAGTGATCATTGATAGGGTTTATGGATTGTATTTGTGGCTCCCTTTTTGGTTGTTGTCATTTCCAGCTGGTTTTCTCTTTTTTGAGGAGAGGTTTCATATGCTGCTAGACATTGAGAGATTTGTTGATTTCCGATAGTCGGGAGGTAGTTTTCATATGCCTACTGTACTAACCTTTTGCTCGTCTACTGATGGATAACGATCTAAATTTCGTGTGTTTTTTCTATGGGTGCTCAGAAGAGCATGTTTGAAGAAACAGATTTGAAGTGTCCTTTCATCTTCGATAGACTTGAAGCAACAGATTTGAGGGGAGACAAGTGAAGGATTTCATCAGCATGAATTTGATGGATTTCTCATTTACACTTCGAGCAACAAGCTCTGGATCTTTGTAGTTTGGTGAAGTGACCAGATTGAGAATATTATTAAAAGAAGCACAATGAGAGGAAGATCTGATGAAGCTCAAAAGAAACGCTTGGTCACTGTCGTAGTGCTTGCTGCTCTCTTTCTTGGGTTTCTATATTTATATCAGGGATCATCATCTGGCTCTGAAACCTATGGCACATCAGCTATAGAATATGGTGCTAAATCTTTGAGGAAATTGGGGTTTAGTGGGGATGATGACACAGAGGATACTCCATCCAAGTTTGGGCAGGAAGATGGAGAAGACGGTTCATTTGCAAAAAGTTTTCCCGTGAGTCACTATTTAAGTTTTAATGCATGCTAAAGATATTCTCTATCTCATATTATGGTAAAGTATTATTTCATTTCTGGTGATAATCAATGTGTCTTGAGTTTGGTGTATCTAATGGTCATCATCCAGGTTTGTGATGATCGTCATTCAGAATTGATTCCTTGCCTGGATAGGAATCTTATATATCAGACGAGATTGAAGTTGGATTTGTCTTTGATGGAGCACTATGAGAGACATTGCCCTCCCCCAGAAAGGCGATACAATTGTTTAATCCCGCCTCCATCTGGTTACAAGGTATTGCCGGAGCATCCACAATGGGATGTGCATTTGAGTGCTAAAGCTATATTATACCAACATATCCAATTTAGTGTACTCCAATGGGAAGGATTTTCCCATGCAAATTTTAGCATTTCCCAAAATGTATGCTATATATAGCATTAGAAATAGCAATGGCATTTTTTGACATCTCCTCAACTTTGTCAAGAAGAAAAAGGATAATCCCCTATGTACGTGACTATTTCTTGTCCATTTAGTTTTGCTCATTGCCAAATTATAACAAAAACCTGGTGAAACAACATTGACAAATTATAACAATCTAATACTATTCATGATCAAATTTTAGCCTTGGCTATCCTAATATGACATGGTGCATTGGAGATACTCTTATTATCAGTTATAGCTCTGATGGGAGGAACACTCTCATGTGTGTCTAATATGTAAGAATTTGTACTCGTGAACGTTTGTAGATCCCAATCAAGTGGCCGATTAGCAGAGATGAAGTATGGAAAGCCAACATACCTCATACCCACCTCGCACATGAAAAGTCAGATCAGAACTGGATGGTTGTGAAAGGTGAAAAGATTATGTTCCCTGGAGGAGGCACGCATTTTCATTATGGTGCTGACAAATATATTGCTTCAATCGCAAATGTATGCTTTCTCTTACCCTTCACCAGTTTACTCGAATAGGTCACGATAAAATCTATCTTCTCATTGCTCTTATCCTTCAATTTTACATTTCCTTGTATTTGATCTGCTATTTTTGTTCTCTCCAAAAGTAAAATATTGGTTTAACAATTTACAGTTTGGAGAGCAGCTTCTTCTCTCCTTTTGTTTTACCGTATTTCCCTTCCTGTTTTAACTCTGAATGTTTTCGGTGGTCCAAGACAAGTTGTAATAAGTTGAGCTCGTCATGGTTCTCGAGTCAACTTGTGTGGCATCCTAATTCCTATTTTCAGCATGACTGTAGTTATGATAGTGTGATCATTGATGTAGCCTGACCTCTGATATTGAACTGGCAGATGCTTAACTTTTCAAACGATAATTTAAATAATGAAGGAAGGTTGCGGACAGTACTTGATGTCGGTTGTGGAGTTGCGAGTTTTGGTGGATATCTTCTTTCATCTGGCATCATGGCAATGTCTTTGGCACCAAATGATGTGCATCAAAACCAGATCCAGTTTGCCCTGGAGAGAGGAATCCCTGCTTATCTTGGTGTTTTAGGGACGAAGAGACTACCATATCCTAGCAGGTCTTTTGAGTTCGCTCACTGTTCACGTTGTAGGATCGATTGGCTTCAAAGGGATGGGATCCTTCTCCTTGAGTTAGATAGGTTGCTCAGACCTGGTGGCTATTTTGCCTACTCCTCTCCTGAAGCATATGCACAGGACGAAGAGGACCTTAGAATTTGGAGAGAGATTAGTTCCCTCGTTGAAAGGATGTGCTGGAAAATAGCTGCGAAAAAGAATCAAACAGTTGTTTGGGTAAAGCCGTTAACAAACGACTGCTACCTACAAAGGCCCCCTGGCACACTACCTCCTCTCTGCCGTTCAGATGATGACCCAGATGCCGTTTGGGGTGTCTTGATGGAAGCATGCATCACGCCCTACTCGGACCGTGAGTGATTTGATACTATTGTTCTTTGATCCATAATGCTCATATTGCCTTCGTTGAAAATTCCCTGTGAAACTGGAAGTTACTTGGAATTTTGCAGATGATCATAAAGTTGGAGGAAGTGGATTGGCTCCATGGCCTTCCAGATTGACTTCGCCCCCTCCTCGACTGGCTGATTTCGGTTATTCAGATACCACGTTTGCAAAAGATACGGTAGTGCATCTGTATATATCGACCATATTTGTTTGATTAATATTCAACCTTCTACATATTTCTACCATGATCAAAACATAGCATAATGGCCCTGTGCATTCCTGAACCATGCAGGAACTTTGGCGCAATAGGGTTGAGAGTTACTGGAAATTATTGAGCCCAAAGATTGAACCGGATACACTTAGGAACTTGATGGATATGAAAGCAAACTTAGGATCGTTTGCTGCTGCTTTGAAGGAGAAGGATGTGTGGGTGATGAATGTTGTTCCTGAAGATGGACCGAACACGCTAAAGCTGATATACGACCGTGGCCTTATCGGCACCATTCATAACTGGTACAGACACTTATTCATGCATCCTGGTGGCCTTTGTTCTCTCTGTCCTGTCATGGCCCGATCGCCAAATTCATATTAATGTTGCTTGCTTGTTTTGTTTTTTTGACGGACTGTCGCAACTTTGATTTTCATGACTTTCCATGGTAGAATATAGAAGTTATAGCTTATCAGCTTCTTTCGTTTCATGTCTTTCGTCTGTTTGTTCGGGCCTTAGGAATCTCCCATATCCTAGAATGGTTCTGAAAAATATTTCTACATGTTGGTTGTCAACTACTTTTGAGTACTTGACTAGTTTCGCCTTTTATCTATACATGTAACAAGTTTCTTGACATATTTTCCTGGATTCTTTGAGTTTAACAATTCGCCACACCGTGGCTTTTTCAGGTGTGAAGCCTTCTCCACGTACCCTCGGACATATGATCTACTCCATGCTTGGACCGCAGTTTCCGACATTGAGAGGAAAGGCTGTAGTACAGAGGATCTGTTGCTTGAGATGGACAGGATTCTCCGTCCTACTGGCTTCATCATCTTCCGAGACAAGCAATCTGTCATTGATCTTGTGAAAAAGTATTTGTCAGCGTTGCGCTGGGAGGCAGTGGCAGCAACTAATGCAAGTTCTGATACAGACCGGGATGGAGACGGCATTGTTTTTATCGTCCAGAAGAAAATCTGGCTAACAAGCGGAAGCTTTGGGGAGTCGAAATAACTAACTGGCCTTCCATCCTCCTATACTGTTTTGCGTCATCTCTTGCCCCACTCTCAGTATCATTTCCCGTCCAAGTATGTCGCAATTTCGCCACTTCTAGTTCTGGGGCTTGTTATACCATTCTATTCGTCCTCTGCTGAATTCGAATTTTGGGTGAGGGATAGATAACAAGTATCTCCAGGCAGTTAGTCGTCGTGTTCCGCGTTCTTCTCTGCGAATTTATTGGTATAGATAGAGTTTACTTTTAGGCGATACTCGTCAAATAATTATGTCAATATGCTGTATTCCTGAAGTTGAAGAACGCATACAACCAGTGTCCTGGAACTTCTTGTTATTTATCTTGATTGATGTATTTGTACCATGCCTGCAAGATCTTTGCAGTTTTGCTGTATACCAGTCTTGTACTTTGTCCGTTTTTTGTTCTCGGTCTAATCCATATTCGAATTCATTAGGATTTGACTCCTGACTTCGTATACACATGGTATACTAGTACCGGTTCAAACCGCCTGACATTGTATTTGTAAGAGCTTTTCTCGTTAACCATGGCCGCTGGAGAAAGCACTCAAGGTATCTGTTTTTGACAATTGATGATATATGTTATCCTCGGATGCTGTTTGTGAAGCATCTTTCCCGGTCAAGACTTCAACCACAACGAAACTACGACCTGATCTTCCAACAATGGCAGGCCATCCAAAATTCGCGTTATTGCAATCACAGCTTGAACTAGGACATGGTGCACGTCTAAGTACACGAGAAATATATGTAACACTTTATATGTATCACTTTCGATTTTTTATTGAGAGTCGTTTTTTCATCCTAACAATACACAAAATTACATCATAGATCAAATATAAACATATATAATTTAAATTTTCGTTAATATTTCATAAATAAATTTATAAAAAAATATTTTTAACTATCATATCATAGATCAAATATAAACATATATAATTTAAATTTTTATTAATATTTCATAAATAAATTTATAAAAAAATATTTTTAACTATCGTATTATACGAATCAAATTCTCAATAGATGAATGTACTGCAACTAAATTGGAGGAATAAAATACAAATACAAAAACCAGACGAATGGCGTTTTGACCCAACCAGGTTTCATCTGTTGGTGCTCATCACATCCCAAACAGTCACTTACGAAGGGGCACGAAGAGGAGAGGAGAGGAGAGAGGAGAAGGGAGGAGAGCAACAATGGCGGCGTCTCGGCTCAGCTTCAACTCCTACTCAACTCTCTTCTCCAACCCCAAAATATCTCAGATTTCTCCCATTTCATGGGACACCGGCATCAGCCAAGTACCCATTTCGCTCAATTTGAAGAATCGAAAAGGAAAGTCGTCGTCTTGCTCACGTTCTTTGGTGTGTAAAGTCGCGTCAGTTCAGTCGCCGGCGGAAATCGAGGGCGTCAACATCGCCAAAGATGTGTCTCAGGTAAAGAAACGAAGACCCAAAAGGGCTTAGAATTGGGAATGCTGACTAATTTCGAGGATGGTTAACTGAGTTCTGGGTAGGGTTTTTAAGGTTTTGGGAGTTTGAGATTTGCTCCAATTGAGATGTGATTCGAACACCCAGTTGTGATATCGGATGTGGGTGTGGCTGCATTTTTAGGGTTTGGGGTTTTAGGGTGTTCGTAGGCGGACTTGGCTCGGTGTACACTGCTCCTTTTCTAATCATGAGATCAGGGGTACAACTCTTAGATGACATGAGAAAACAAACTCTTAGATGACGGAGGGAGTATATAATAGGGGGATGAGGTTGCCTATATTTTGTCCTCACCGCACCCTCTGTACTTGGCTGTGGGTATGTTGCGTTGTTGGTTGTGGTGTGTTCGTTTTGTGTGTTTATGCGTCTCGAAGTTGTGTGTGTGTTGTAATTCAATCTCGGCCATTGATTTGCTTCACATATGAAGGAATTTTTTGGTTTTTATTTTTTGAAAATTGGATGTCTTGGATGGATTTGAAGCATAGAACTTTATGTTTTTACAGTTCAAATAATAGACTCAGTCGAGTTTTGTCATAGTTCCCATTTTTCAATGGATGTCTTGCTGCAGATTCTACAAAATATGTTTGTGAAGTTCGATTAGAAGCTCAGAGTGTAGTTTGAGTTTGTGTAGTTCGATCAGAAGCTCAGAGTGCAGTGAGTGTGTGCATTATGGAAATGTTGCAAGTAGTAAGCTCTAGTTGTTGGCAAACTAGAATTGTTGACGAAGCAGGGATTGAAGAGCCCGAAGTGATTGGCTGATCCATTCAGGGTGTTTGTCTTGTAGCTACAGGGAATTGCGGAAAATTGAACTAAGTTTTTTTTCTTCTTCTTCTTGTTCATGTTAGGAGAAAAGAGATAGGCTCTGAGTTTTGATCTTTTGGCTTCTGACTGCTCTCTGCTTGACAGCTTATTGGAAAGACTCCAATGGTGTATCTGAATAATATCACAGAGGGATCTCTTGCCAACATTGCCGCCAAGCTTGAAATCATGGAACCATGTTGCAGTGTTAAAGACAGGCAAGCAGTCTCTTGATAATGGACCTTTTTGCACTATTGTTTTCAAGTGAAAAACAGTTGTGGGCTTTCCTCGTACTCTAATGCCGCTTGAACAAAATTGCTTGAAATGGCTGATGCTGTTACTTGACTCGAGTAAACTCCTGAATTTAACCAATGATCCATTACGGTCTTAGATTGGGCTTTTATCGATGTGCTTTGTTAGTTATTCAAGTATGCTTGCTGGCGACTCACTGAATGCGAAAATAGAGGATATGACATGTGTTCTTGCTTTCAGGATTGGCTATAGTATGATTACTGACGCTGAGCAAAGAGGATTAATAACACCTGGAAAGGTACTATAGTAATAACACCTGATGTTCCTTCTCTCTCTTTGGCTCTTTTTTATCCCCCAAGTTTGTGTCATCCTTTATATATAGGGATTTGTTTTATGTGATACTGATGATTATACTTATGTTTACGCTCATCTAGAGTACACTAGTGGAGCCTACCAGCGGTAACACAGGCATTGGACTTGCTTTCATAGCTGCATCAAAAGGATACAAGTTGATCTTGACAATGCCTTCTTCCATGAGTATGGAGAGAAGAGTTCTTCTGAAAGCTTTCGGAGCAGACCTGGTCTTGACTGATCCGGCCAAGGGTATGAAGGGCGCGGTAGAGAAGGCCGAAGAGATTCTTAAAAAAACTCCTAATGCTTACATGCTTCAACAATTTGACAATCCTGCCAATCCCAAGGTATATAGCCAGAAGCGTAAGCTTCTCTTCTCTTGATGAGTTCGGAACATCTCCCCACACACTATAACCAGGTTTATACATCCTGGCCGAATCACCATGGCACAAGCTCCTCCCCCCACCCAACCAAAAAATAAAAATATAAATAAATAAATAAATCGTGGGAAAAAAGAGAAGCAGAAGGAAAAAAAAAAAGCAATGAAAAACATTGGCCTCCTTTTTATGTTTCTTTGTAAGGAACTGCACAAATTTATATGATCAGGTATATGACCTTGCCATGATTCTTACAGTGAAAGTCGTCTTTTATATCACATACTTTGTGTCGTTAATTTATTTCAGTAAATTTTATGCAGGTGCATTTTGAGACGACTGGTCCAGAGATCTGGGAAGATACAAAAGGCAAAGTGGATATTTTTGTTGCGGGAATAGGAACTGGTGGCACCATCACTGGAGTTGGTCATTTCCTTAAAAAGCAAAAACCCAATGTGCAGGTAATAGAACTATAGCAAAACTGTTCTGTGTCATGGTATTTTTGCCCTTGCTGCCATTTCCGGGATTTAGGGTAAAAAAGTCAACATCATTTGATGTGTTGATTTGCGCCGAATGTAGTGAAGGCAAACTCAACCGACCTGTTTATGTTGGTTGTCGTTTTAGGTTATTGGCGTAGAACCATCAGAAAGCAACATACTTTCTGGAGGAAAACCTGGTAAGTTGACATCTGTGTTTTTGCTACTTTTGCGACATTCTGCTGGTGGAGTGTCATATTGGAAAATTTGCTGCTTTCAGGTCCTCACAAGATTCAAGGGATTGGAGCGGGTTTTGTGCCTGGGAATCTTGATCGGAAAATTATTGATGAAGTCATAGAGGTTATATTCTCCTCAACCCTCAAATTGCATTGAATTATTTGTTTTATTCTCATGCTAGCAGCTGTTTAGCTATCATGAAGCCATACAAAATCTATTCAATGAACTAAAAATCCGCTGCACCTTGGCTTCATGTTTATCCTCTCTTGGTCGAGGGATTTTTTTGTAATTCAAGTATTATGAAACTCTCTTTTACATGACAGGTATCCAGTGATGAAGCTGTGGAAACGGCAAAGGAACTTGCACGGAAAGAAGGCTTGTTTGTTAGTAGCTTCTTACGCATATATGCAGCACTTTTTTAAGCAGCTTGAATTAAGTTTTTGCTTTACACACTTGATTGCTATTTCTATGCACATTTATTTGAAGGCGAGCAAAGAGAAAATATTTTGGCCTTGGAAAATTTAGATACCCTTTTGTTTTCAGGGTTATGTTGTACTCTTAACAGAACACTATGTTCTGACTGGGAGAACTTCTAATTGTCAAAAAAATTGGACTTCTTTTTGTGGTTCCAACGCAGATGTTTCACTTTAAGATCCAAATAACGAATGCTTGTTTCTTCAGGTTGGCATTTCTTCTGGAGCAGCTGCAGCGGCTGCTATTCGAGTAGGAAAGAGACCCGAGAATGCTGGAAAGCTTATTGCAGTGAGTATTTCCTTTATTCTTGAGCGACTTCTGTCTGTGTTCACCAGTTGTAAATGGTAATGCTCGTTATTGAATGTGTCTGTGATGTGGTCAACTGGCCTTGACCAACTATAGCTTGTGTTGTGGTACCTTTGATTTAAACATTTTCAGCTGCTCCTTGATTGTTTGAGGTTATCAAATGCGGTGCAGGTTGTGTTTCCAAGCTTCGGGGAGCGATATCTGTCCTCTGTTTTATTCCAGTCAATCCGGGAAGAATGTGCGCAGATGCAACCGCAACCATGAATATTTCCCATCTTTTTTGGTCTTCATCAAATAATGGCAGTGGCCAAGTTCAATCGACTTTGATCTACCATGTGCATGAACTACAAACCTGCAATTTTCCTTTGTACATTTGCTACCTTTGTTTTGAGGTGTCATTGTACTTGTGTAGCTGCAAACTTACAATCAAAGATCTGTGAGTTGTTTTCGCTGTCTGTTCGTCTTTTTTACAGACGATGCTATGCCCCATTGCCCTATACTTAAATTGCCAGATCAAAGATGAGTTCGAGCCTTCATGGGAGTATTTTCTGCATCTCCATTTGTGTTTCTGGTCAGAATAGCAAGGGGTGCTGCAGAACCACCTGACTTTGCCCGCTTCTATTGCCGTCATCGACCACCATGACCAAACATTCTCACCTTATACTGTTAACAACCTCTTGTGACACCGTCTCCAATCGTCATCATCACCGGTTAATGTATTTACCCATCATATATTGCTATCATGTTCCATTATCGACGACATTATTTTGGAAAATAGAAGTAATATGGTGGAAGCATGTTATAAGAGGTTAATGATCCGTTCATATGCATAATGACTTTATCCCATTCACGTTCCAAACAATAACGAACATCCACCACTCCGTACCATATGATTCACGGTCACGTGCATTCCTCTTCATAAACCGGCCGGTCTGCAGCAAAAAAAAAACCCCAAAACCCTAATCGAATCTCGATTCACAACCCTCCATCGACGCTTCCACGAGATCCTCTGCTCTACTCTCTCAAAGGTAATCACTCTCACTTTTCATTTTTCTTCGTTGTTTATTCGATTAGTCACTGTGTTGTTTGTTTCTCTATCTTGATTATCGTCTTTCAATTCGTGATCTCAGTGAGTGCCTCGTTGCGAATTCGGTATTCTAGGGTTTGTAGTTGTGTGAGAATCGTGTCGTGGTAGTAATTGGTGCCGATTGAGCGTGTTGAACTTTTCGTGCTCTGCTTTGAATTGTGATCATCATATTGTCTATTAGTTGCTAGAGTCCCACATGTTTTCCTCTTGACCTGAATAATTTATAAGCTTGTTCATATTGACTGTCGTTTAATTTTGCGTATCGATTAATACTAATTGAAGAAGAGTTCCAACAGATTCGACGCTAGAGTAGAATTAGTAGTGGAAATAAGAAGAGAGAGAACGAGTGTTAGGGATGAAATTATTCGACATAGAGGTAGAGAAGAGGCCATAAGAGAAAGAAGAGCGTTGTGGCGCAGATTGAAGATAAGGAAACAGTTCCCGTTCTTCTTCGATTCCATATTAATTAGTTAAAAGCAATGTGTTGTGTATGTGTTAAATACTCGAAAGGAGTACTCCAAGGCTGTCGATACATCATATTCGCTGTTGTTAACTCAATATGCATTTGACAGTCTATACCTTGTTGTGCTTATCATTTTGTGCATCTTGGTCCTGTGATGTGTTCATACTTCACGATAACATCATTGTAATAATTTTCTGCTATCCAGATGGGTGGGTTCAGTACTCTTGCTCCTAAAACCAAGAATCTCATTGTTGCTGGCGGTTTGACAAGTTTTGTCTTCGGAGTTTACTACTACACAATGAGGGCTGTCGGTGGTACTGATGAGCTACAGGTCGCGATCGATAAATTTGAAGGTCAGAAGAACAAAAGCACTGCTGAATCAACAGCAGCATGAATAGATTGCAGTTTGTAAGTTTTAGAAGTCTGCGAATGACCATATAACTTTTACGTTGTTACAGAAATAAAGTCCGTCTTTCGTGCTGGAAATTTGTGGCATACTCTGATTTTACATTTTAATTTTGTTTCACGTCCACATTATGTCTTTTGTTTGCATCAAATTAAGGTTGTGGCGAAAAATGGGAGATCAGTTGCTTCCATATGAGACTGTTGCAATCATCCAATCACTCATCCTGGCCTTATGTGTTGTCACATGATATGTCTTTCAATTACAAAAACTTCTACACACCTAATGCTACAATGTCGATTTCATATTCTCGACGTCATTTGGCTAATAAAAGAATAGAATTGACTGATGCGAATATTGTTGTAAGCAATCTTCTTCATGGCTTCACGCCTCTAGTTTTATGAGGAACCTTTTGGTCTAGGAAATGTCCTGAATACATGATCCCAAAATGTCGAAGTAACTCCGAATCCCATAGTCTGATCTCTGAAGTGATGATTCATGTGATATTTCTGCAAAACATATAGCTTCGATTAGAACCATATAATCAACGTATGTGACCCTGGGGGATTGTTTTCAGGGCATTGGTAGTCAGAAGGATAAAGCTGGAGTCGAGGAAGTCACGTTTAGTTTTTTGCTAGATTCACATGCTTGGCCATGGTGTAGATAGTAATGTGTAAGATCGTACATCACATAACCCAACAAGCCTCCTCCAAACAAAGCAGGAGCAGCTGCTGGTGTTGCTAATAGCTTAATAAAACTCCACATCTGACAAAGAGATGCAACCATGTTAGACTAAATCCAGAAGCTTATGCGACAGTCATTATGTAAGGATTAGATACCAAACATACTGGTATGCATATCAAAGCAGTAAGAGCAGAAGGGTAAACAAGTCGTAGAGAGTCCATAGGATGCTTGTGATGGAAACCATGAACGAAATAATGTATGGTGTTCCCCCTGCAACAAGTTTGTAGATCAGGTTTAGATGTTAGAAAAGATAGTAAGTATCGAGGGTGCAATTGTCAATTATGAGTGTGAAGAACTGTTAGGTTTGATCCATTTATTGGTTGCTTTGTAGCAAAGAATTTTTGAGACATTGGCTTTACGGACTGAATTGTGCCGATATGGATACAGAAAAGTGAGTAGATAGGGATAGAGAACTAACCAGTAACTCGTGGTTTTCATGTGGAAGACGTAACGGTGGAAAATGTACTCCACGAAAGACCAGGCATAGACACCAGATACAATTGCGAGGGCAAGCAATGGAAGGGGAAGTCCTCTTTGGATAGCCAACGAAATATACCAGTAAACAACTGGTAACCAGATGAGCGGAATCATCCACCATTTGGTGCATGTCATAAGCTGCAAAAAATTGGGTAGTCGAGTGGGGAAGCTGTTAGCATATTCAATCACGTTGCGCTCTATTAGAATTTCATGCTTGATCTATTCGTTACATCTTTGTGAAAGATATCTCGGTCGTGCACTGTACTGGTTCATGTCCAGAATCTTGAACCTTGAAACTAATGGTAGTTACTTGTTATTAACAGGACATTCAATGAATATTGGCAAATGTTTGGTAATATACCTCTGCATAGTCATTAGCAAAAAACCGTGGTCCGGTTTTGCTAACAATAGGTCTGTGAACCCAGTCGTCGTAAGCTTCTCCAAGATGGGCGACCTGCAGTGATGTAATCAAATGGTTATATCGAAGCTTGATGAGACAGGATGAAAGTCTTTTTTGGTTAAAGTACATGGAAATGTTCTGTTATTCGAAAGGTCCGTCTTTTCGTACTCTTACTACTACATAAATCGCTCCTCTACTCCTTTTACTTCTACTGCGTTACTTCTATGTATTTGTCTTCTTAGTTATGGCGGGTGTTATTTTCTCATCTTGTCCTTGTCTGCTGGGCAAGATAGCACGAAGGCTTGCGGTGTTGGCATGCCATTTTCTTTCCTGGTGTGGTGTGTTCATGTAAGGAGATTGTCATGATATATGTGCAGTCATAGTAACAGTTTTTTTTTTTTTTTGTTTGTTAATCCTAACGAGATAAAATTACGTTTATCATGTTTTTCCTGCTACGGATTATCTTCTTGTTGTGAATTCTTTCTAGACAATGGTACTTCTTGGATCTTTCTCAAACAATCTCTGGCCTAAGCCCAAACGGGAGTCCACGAACAAGGCCCATAGTCCCAGAGAGGTCACTTTCATGGACGAACCGCACAAAAATGTGAACTCTTATCAGATTTTGTGGAATTCTTATGGTCCACATGATCCACCGAATTCAATAGAACTTATAAAAGTCCGTTACAGTTTTGCCCTCGGTGATGGAGACATATTGTTATGGGTCTCATAAGTATGAGTACGAGTATCCAACGGCCACATAACTAGAAACATACAACAGTGTCATGTTAAGTGATCATTGTGGAAATCCAGACGCATGGCAACATAATTTAACATCCTTGTTCAAGAATAATGGATTATTGTTTTGAATACATAAGAAAACAATCTTTATTGTCTCACAGAGATGATAAAATTATATATATATATTGTAAAATTATATCAATGTCTGAAATATGTGGATTCTTAGTGTTGTTTTCAGGAATAGAGGATAAACGGGGTTGTGACTTAAACTAAACAACGTACATAGCATCTTTTTCCTATGTTGTTTCTTGATGTTTTCTATGGGGAATCAATAAGTAGTATCGAAATCCTTGTATGATTGAGATTTTTTGTTTATCATTGAACTAATAGTTGTGGTAACATCTAGGCGAGAGACATAAGAATCTTGGCGGGTCAAGTCAACTTGCTTGAGAAATTTATGGGAAGTGAAAGATAAAAGCACAGGTGGGATCTCATCTCGTTTCAAAAGCTGAAAGATATATTCAAGGAGGGACAAAAATGAGAGGAAATGGGGACTACAAGAAAGAGCTCAAGAACAAAAAAGCAATACTACAAAGATAAAGAGAATGGGAAAGGGTAGATGAGTGGGGGGAGAAGAGGGAGCAAAACCCATTCGGAGGATCATGCAAACTAAAGACAAAGTGGTCACCTTTCAATTTAACTTCCCACCAATTCATTTTCCAAACTCCCATTTTTGATTTCAATATCTTCACACCATACAAATCCACAACAAATTATCCTTCCTCCATCTATATACTCCCTCCATATCGTAAAATGTGAAACATCTATTTACTTTAGATATCTTATAAAAATCATAACACGTTCATATTTAATTGTATTTTTTTTTTAGAGATCATCCTTTTTGTGTTATTGGTTATATTTATAATAAAGTCCATATTTGTTTGGAAACAACAATAATGGTGATTATGAATTTTCATTAAAAAAAGATTTGTACGAATTTGAGATGTTAAGAATCCAACAAAGCCGATCCATGTCCTTGAACAAGTCAGACTTTGCTTTTTGGCTTTCTACTCTATCCTTTCTTCAATCAAATTCAGTTGTACCATAACTAACATAAGCCCTGGTATGTAAGAATAAGTAAGGAATAAGGAATTCATAGTCATTGGCTTAATCGACACACATATACATAATAGCCCATACTTGCGTGTACTTCTTGCTCTATCTGAATATCTATAAGATATCTCATTATAGATGACATTTGCATTTTATAGAGACAGAGTTCTAAACGAATAAGCGCAGGTTGTTGCTAAACACTTCCATCTGCATACATCTTACTTGGCTCAGATCACTCATTAAGAATTCTTTCGATTTAGATTAAGAAGCTAAAGAAGGGGCTATTTCTTAAATATTAGCATTCCCATACAGGCAGCCAGCATATTAAATAACACTATTATGACCTGTCGTAAGTGACTCGAATGTCCTGAAAAGGTAGATAACATAAAAAAAAAAGTTGATCTAGCAACTAAATATCAATCCATAACTTGAGACCTACACGGCCATAGCTCACTAGCTCGCTTTATGATCATCCCAAATGAGTCATATTTCTTTCTCTCGTATGAAATAATTCTTCACTACATGTAGCAACTTCACTCTTACTCTCTTTAATGTAAGAAACTACTTATTATGTCCCAAAAAATCGTCACGTTCCTTTCTATAAATACTCATGAATACTGCTTCGAACAACTTTATCGTTAGCTCTATGTAACGATAACATATTATATTTCCGCAACAAAAAGCACATCACATGAGTATCTCAACCATCATTTTGTGTCAAAAGTTTGCAAATTACATTATACTCATTATTTTCAACATACATACAACAAAGGGAAAAAATCTTCATGACAAAACAAGGGCATTCATATCTTTTTTTTTTTTTTTAATTTGTTTATTTTTGTTTCGAGTCGAAATAAATTTATTAACGTTGATAACTCAACTCGTGATTTGATTATACTCGAGATCAACCTCTCAATCATTTTGAATAAGAAGATGGATCACTTTGAATAAAGACACAGATTCACTGCAGTGGGAGGTTATGATGTTTTTTATAGAGATATGTATGAAATAGTTGGATTAAAATCAAACAAAAAAAACTTTTAACATACAAACAGACGGCAGGAGATCCGCCCCCTTGAATAAATAACAAGTATTGATAATACTCGTGCGGTCATGTAGTGCTCTAATCAAGATAATTGTCTCAACAAATTTTGACAGTATTTTTTGAGGGAAGTAGTTTTCAGACACAGCAAAATACAGTTCAGAACTAGCCAGTACGCAGTTTTCATTTTCCATTTCATTGGATCAGTCACTCTCCAGCCTTCCTTCGTCTCCGCGTTCGGGCCACCTGCTTTCTCTCTCATCCAGGTAATCCCCTTTCTCTCTCTTCTCTGTCTATTTTCTCTCTCATCCTCACTCTCACTGCAACCGCCGATTCGATCCCTTCGCCATCTCTCATCTCCGGTGATCGATTTCTGATTTCATCGATTCCGTTTCCATGTCGTAGATCGAATAATCGCCAGTCGTTTTTTTCGCATTTTGATTCGTCTTTAATGTTTTTGTTCGATTTTGCTTCCAATTTTGGAAACAGATCGTCGAATTGAATTGATTGTTGGTGCTTCGAGTATCATGTCGTTTCGTTTGTTGATCAATTATTAGGTTATCGTTGATAGTTTCGGTTCTCATTTGGATGATTTTTTTGTGATTTTGTTGTTTTTTGTGTGTTCTCAGTTTGCGGCACGAGATTGAGATCGATCGTGTGATTGTATGAGCTTTGAGCTCTGAAATCGCCAATTGTCGTTTCGGTTGAGATTGTGGATGTTTGTGGTGTTGTTGAGGACAGAGAGTGTTGAGAGTTGGTTTGGTGATGATTTGGCGTGGATAGAGGGGTTTGTTAGGGTTTGAGGGAGAGATGGATGTGGCAAGGAAGTGGATAGGGAAGTTGAAGTCGAAAGATAAGGGGAAGAGGAAGGAGGCTGGGGGAACAGGGAAGGAAGGGTTGAGGGCTCCTCAGAGCGAGGAGGCACCTTCAAATGCCACGAAACAGAAGGCTGCAGCTGCGACTCAGTATATTGAGAAGTATTATGAGCAGCAGAGGAAGAATTTGCAGCTCAGGATGGAGCGGTATTTCTCTTTTCTCCCTTATTTGGCACTCTTATCTATTTCATGATATGAATATTTGTGTATAACCGGCTAATAATTGGTTCTTTCCTTATTTGCTGATACATAGCTTAAGTGTTGTAAGTCAGATGGAGTTGTATTAGTAGATCTTTCCTCTTTTGTTCCTTCATCATGTGGCATCGTTACGTGTTTTCTATCTGTGCTGATAAAGTTCCATACATGTGTACTATTTACTTTATTAAGCAAGCAATGTGGGAAGGAGTAACTCTTTCCACATCTTTGGTAAATATAAGCCAGAGCTAGCAAGCAATGATTTCACCTTTTTTTTGAATCGGCGTGTACACATGCGGAGACTTTCTGTTGACTCTCCTCCTTTTTTCTGGTTACTTGATCTTTACGTTATGTCGTCTCTAGGTTTTGATAAAGCTATGGAATGTTTTTGTTTTCAATTCGTATCATGCAAGTATTTTGTGGGATTAATGCATGATGCCTCAAATGGTAGTAATTTGATCGCATTTGTCTTTGAATTATGGCAATTTTATTCCTTTTTGGCGGTGCTTATCCTGAGACAATATTTCTTGGAGATGGAGAGGGTAACATACTTTAGCTTGAAAAATGATAAGGTTCATATTATTGTGTTGCTATAAGTCTTGGTAGTTGGTTCTCATCTGTCTAAGTGGAACTTATAATTTTTCCTTTTTCAATGGATATTGGCAATGATTTGAAACAAATAACGTGCCATCATTCTCGTATGTGAACTTCAAGATTATTGTTTGATGCAGCCGGGTTATGCTTGAAAAGAAGTTAGAGGATGCTGATGTATCAAAGGAAGAGCAGAATAACATACTAAAGTATTTCGAAAAGAAGGAAACTGAATATATGAGACTTCAAAGGCATAAAATGGGCTCCGATGATTTTGAACCTTTGACGATGATAGGGAAGGGTGCTTTTGGGGAGGTGCATCTCTTCTCTTACTTTCTGCTTTTTGCATGATCTATATAACTGTTTATATCACTTTTTTTCTTTTTTCTTTTTTCTTTTTTCTTTTTTCTTTTTTCTTTTTAATATTCATCATAACCGTGATCTGACTTATATTGCTCACCAAGAATGAGCTAGGTGTTTTTTCCTGGCTAAGGTCTTGTTGTGGCAACTTTAGTTGTAAGAAACTGAAGACTATTAGGTTTTGGCTCGATCTTCACCATATTTTATGTGGTTTCCTTCCTTTATGGTGTTTTGAGAACGCTATAAAAGCAAAGACGACTATAACTACTAAGGCTATGACTTCTAATGAAAACCAGACCGTATTTTTGCTAATGCAAGCACTTGCAAGGTTATAACTAAATTGGGAATTAAGGTTTTGTTTTTTATCATGAGAATGGAAGATTATAGAAGGTTTATCACCCACGATAGGTATTTGAACATTAGTAATGAATGGCAAAGGCCATACAGGGTAGGAGATATTTACATTATTATTTGAAATATGGTGCCTCAAATATTTATGTATCCTGCTCCTAGCAACAATTTATATCGGTCACACACTAATCTATTATACAAAACTTTCAGATAAAAAATCGGGTATTATACAAACGACATGACGGAGTATTTACGTCGTTATAAAATTTAAAGGATAATCGAGTAATTCCGTGTAATTTAAATTAAAAGAATCTTTATCTAATTAATTTTTTGTTTTTGATTACGAGTTGAACAGTTGAGATTAAATGTTATGAATTTTTAAAGATTCTTTAAAAAAACAAAAGGAAAGAAAAGTACAAATTATTTATGAGATGAAAATAATTGATTATTGTAATAAAACTACAAGATTTTTTATAATTATTTTATTAAACAAAAAATTAACAATTATTTTTTCGATTTATGATTAATCATCCAACTATAATGATCTCTGTATTATGCGAAAATCCTATTTAATTTTATGAGTCGATATGTATAATGGATCTTAATTCTTTTGAATTCTATCATCAATTTTTATCCAAATCAACTCTGAATATAACATTATAAGTAATGTATAAAAATAATATAATAGCAATGGATAGAAATAGTAATATATAACTTAAACACTTATATCAATTCATCTAGAAATGTTGAAATTTTAATAAAAATCATTAAGTTATATTTGGAACATGACATATGATTTGAATTGAGCTATGTAAAAAAGCATCAATAACTTCAAAATCTTTTAAATGACATAGATACAATTTGGTTTTTCTAACACTGTTTTTATCCATTATGATCTTTCATCGTGCAGTGCACGGGTTAATAGTCTAGTTCTTTTAACAACATGATAGTCACAAACAACTTTCAGCAGACCAATATCATCTCAGTCTGCTGTTAGGGGTAGAAAGTTATGGATAAATCAATGATTGTTGCAAATATATCAGTTCTGCTCGTTGCTTTTTCCTTCTTATGTATCAAAATATGGCAGTCTTACAAATTCAGAATACAATGATTTCTAAGTATTCTCTTTCTTCCCTGACTGCCTGGCGACTTCACTTCAGTATGTTAGCTGACTTCAATATTTAATTTGGTAGCTGAATTCAGTATTTCATTATTGATCTTTATTCCCTGATGATGGTAGTATATTTTAGTGCTTGAAAATTGAGATTTGCATGGAGAATATGGAAATTTATAATGTTTGCAAAATGAAAATCTTTGAATGTGGGTATATTCTCATGTGGTTATGGAAATGCTTGTGGTGTCTGATATCATCAGCACAGAAGTATTGCGAATGCACATAAATGGCTGCATGGGAGAGAAGAAGATAGGATCATAGGAATGCATGCAATAGGGCGTACAATGGTGGGGTACATCATTGGCATGGAGAAGAATGAAATTCATGCCCTCACTATGGGGAGGACTAGGAGAAGATCCCTTGCCAGCGTATCGAGGAGGCAACATGAGAAGGAAGCCTTCTTGAAGGGACCCTCACCTCACGATGTCGTCAGGGACGAGGAGAGAACGACAAAAATAGGTGGCTTTCGGTAGTGTATGCCACTATCTACTAGCTAAAACGGTAGCACGAAATAGGTCATCCCAAGGATTGGTTTCTCTGCTACAATGTGAAAAATAAGAGATTCGAACGAACTTAATGAGAATCAAAGAGAGAAATATAGATACAGTGATGTCATAATAGGCAATAGCTTTCTGCACAACAATGCTATGCTAGGCAAGAGTTCTATACTAGACCAGAATATATAATTATTCTAAAATGGGGATGAGATTAGACAAGCTCTTGACAATAACTTGTCTGGCTTCTTGAAAACATAATTGCTACACCCCCAATCTGCCCGTCTCTAATTTGCTTCAATTTTATCTTCTTGGTAGTTATTTGATGTGTTTTTAACTATGGAAACTAATCCCTTATGGTTAGAATATTTCCTCCATCCATTTGTTATTAATAAATGTGTTAGTGTGTTTTGACATTTTGTCCTTGTGAATGTGAAGGCGAAAATGTGAGTGAGTGGAGAGAAAATATAATGATGAAGGCGATGATGTGATATAAAATAGGGATGATTTGAACTTTTCAGCATTTAATAGTTGTCATCTTAGGAAGTGTTGTAATTTATGCGGAACATCCATTTTTAAGAATGTGTCGTAATTTATATGAAACAGAGGGAGTATCATTCTTTTAAAGTTGGCTTTGAATGACCTCCAAGTTCATACTGAGCTACTTTATATTTTAAGCTTATTTCGGTGTAATGTGCCACAGGTAAGGATCTGCAGAGAAAAGTCAACCGGCCATGTTTATGCAATGAAGAAACTTAAGAAATCAGAGATGCTACGTAGAGGACAGGTTTGTGTCTAGCTTTCCTTGAATCAACGGTATTATGCTAACCTTGATGGTTTTCTCATGTTATGTTTCTATTTCACCTGAATTCATGCAGGTAGAACATGTCAAAGCTGAAAGGAATTTACTTGCTGAAGTTGACAGCAATTGTATTGTGAAACTGTATTGCTCCTTTCAAGATGAGGAGTTCCTCTACCTCATCATGGAATATTTGCCTGGTGGAGATATGATGACTTTGCTGATGAGGAAGGATACACTAACTGAAGATGAGGCGAGATTTTATGTTGCCGAAACAGTTTTGGCAATAGAGTCTATTCATAAGCATAATTATATTCACAGGTATCTGGATTGTTATTTTCTGAAGTTTGATTATTTCCATCAAGTGCTCCACTGGATACAAAATAATATTTGAGTTGAATGTTTATAGGGATATTAAACCGGACAATTTGCTACTGGATAGATATGGCCACATGAAATTGTCGGATTTTGGATTGTGCAAACCCCTGGACTATAAAGGTCTCGAACAGAAGTATTTGCCTGGGGGAAGCAACTTTAGTGGGGCACTTCAAAGTGATGGACGGCCAGCTTTATCAACACGTACCCAGCAGGAGCAGCTGCAGCATTGGCAGAACAACAGGAGAATGCTTGTAATTACTTTAGTGGGGCATTGAGTTGTTATTTTTTTGTATAAATCCTTACATATTGCCCCGAACCTGCCAATCTATTGAAGTTACAAATAGTAAGTGAAAACATAGGATTAACCTGAAAATTTAAAAGTTCTTGGGGCAGTAATCTACATCTTCCCCAAGCTGTTCCATGCATATTAACCATACTCCTTTAGATGATTCTTTGGTATTCAAGCTTCTTTTTTTTGGGAAGAGAGGGGGGGTGGGGGGGGGGGGGGGT